>SJYV01003928.1:163696-189098 GCA_006410875.1 Neotragus pygmaeus | reverse complement strand
AGCTCAACTGGAATTCCATCACCTCCACTAGCTTTGTTTGTAGTGAAGATCCCTAAGGCCCACATGACCCTGCACTCCAGGATGTCTGGCTCTAGGTGAGTGATCACATCACTGTGGTTATCTGGGTCATGAAGATCTTTTTTGTATAGCTCTTCTCTGTATTCTTGCTACCTCTTCTTAATATCTTCTGCTTCTGTTAGGTCCATATCATTTCTGTCTTTTATTGAACCCATCTTTGCATGAAATGTTCCCTTGGTATCTCTAATTTTCTTGAAGAGATCACTAGCCTTTCCTATTCTATTGCTTTCCTTTATTTCTTTGCATTGATCAGTGAGGAAGACTTTCTTTTTTCTGCTGCTATTCTTTGGAATTCTGCATTCAAATGGGTATGTCTTTCCTTATCTTCTTTGCCTTTCATTTCTCTTCTTTTCTCAGCTATTTATAAGGCCTCCTCAGACAACCATTTTGCCTTTTTTTGCATTTCTTTTTCTTGGGAATGGTCTTTGCCTCCTGTACAATGTTATGAACCTCTGTCCATAGTTCTTTAGGCACTCCGTCTATAGAATCTAATCCCTTGAATCTATTTGTCATACACTGTTTAATCATAAAGGATTTGATTTAGGTCATACCTGAATGGTCTAGTGGTTTTCCCTTCTTTGCAATAAGGAGTTCATTATCTGAGCCACAGTCAGCTCCTGGTCTTAATTTTGCTGACTGTAAAGAGCTTCTCCATCTTTGTTTGCAAATAATATAATCAATCTGATTTCGGTATTGACTATCTGGTGATGTCCATGTGTAGAGTCTTCTCTTGTGTTGTTGGAAGAAGGTGTTTGCTATGACCAGTGCATTTTCTTGGCAAAACTCTGTTAGCTTCTGCCTTGCTTCATTTTGTAAATGAAATTACTCAGTCTTGTAAAAACTAACCATGCCATATTTCAGGGACTCACTTTCTGAGAAGGCCCACACCTTGTTTGTGGAGTATGTTCAGTTCAGTTCAGTTCATTCACTCAGTCGTGTCGGACTCTTTGTGACCCCATAGACTGCAGCACGGCAGGCCTCCCTATCCATCTCCAACTCTTAGAGTTAACTCAAACTCATGTTCATTGAGTCGGTGATGTCATTGAGCCACCTCATCCTCTGTCGTCTGCTTCCCCTCCCAGTTCCTTTAGGATTAACTAATTCAATCTCCTTGCATTCCAATGGACTCTCAAGAGTCTTCTCCAACACCACAGTTCAAAACCATCTATTCTTCGGTGCTCAGCTTTCTTTAGAGTCCAACTCTCACATCCATACATGACCATTGGAAAAACCATAGCCTTGACTAGACAGACCTTTGTTGGCAAAGTAATGTCTCTTCTTTTGAATATGCTATCTAGGTTGGTCATAACTTTTCTTCCAAAGAGTAAGCGTCTTTTAATTTCCTGGCTGCAGTCACCATCTGCAGTGATTTTGGAGCCCCCCAAAATAAAGTCTTCTGTTGCTTCCACTCCTTTGACAGTGCCTTACAGGACTGAGGGGCTGAACTGACCTGAACTGGAACTGTCATGGCACAGCTGAGTGTGTCAATTCTCTTGCTGATTGAGGATCAGGATGTAGACTTGTCTGCCCTCTTGGCCCCATTGGATTCTAATGGGTTTATGTTGTATCCTTGGGCCAAGTCATTCTTTCAAAAGTTGTGCCCTGCCGCTTTCCTCCTGTTTCTGCACCACAGATATTAATGGAGCTTCTGCAAATGCCCAAGGCAGAGAGAGAGGTGAGCTTTTTCCAGGTCTTATCAACCTGCTGGTTGAGGCCCTGCAATGCAGGCAGAAGTGTGGGGAAAGGGTCTCAGGTGCCCCCTCCCCACTATCTCTCCTCCCTTCCCTCTGCTACACACACATCATGGCCTTAACCCAGGAAGGGAAAGGTCACTCCCTGCCTGTCATCTCTTGAGCCTCCACCAACCTGGTGGGAGGAAAAGGGGCATCAGGGGCACCTCCTCTGCAGCTGCTATTCACACAAAACAAGAGGGTCTCTCTCTCCCACCCCACCCTTGTTCACCAGCCAAAGTAAGACTCCATAAATCCATGGTGTCTGTTGCATGAGGGAGCAGGGGAAAGAGGGCAGAATACAAGAACTTTGAGATGAGATGGGGAAGAGCCTCATGCTTCACATTTGTCAAAGTGGCAGGGGACCTCTCTGGTTCTGAAGGATTTCTCTGCATCCACAGCCATCATAGCTGACAGCTCCTTCAAAATGAAAGAGTCTTTGGATGAGCAGCAATTCATGAAGAGAAGCATGGATGAGTATCTTTATGTTCTATTAAAAAAGATAACTGCCTTTTATTGACTGTCTTCTCTTATAAGTTTTAATTGGCTTCATAATGAAAGGTAATTTTTAAAAGCCAAAATCCTAGTATGGAAAATGAGCTTAAACACAAACTCAGTTCATCACTTTATTGTGATTAATTTTCATAAATTAGTCATTATAAGAGTAAGTGTCCATCTTTTTAAACTAGTCTTTTTGCCATGTTCAAAAATCTTGAGTTAAAGGATCCTCTAAGGACTATAACAGAGGTGTCTTCATTTATCTTATGGTTCTCAGCATTGTGCTTCAAAGTTTTGAACACAAATAAAGAGCACGGCAAACAGAATTCTGAGTTGATTAGGTTTTTTCCAGTTGGGTGTGCTACATGTCACAGGCAGAGCCCTTGTCAGGATGATGGTGGTCTTGGATGTGGGTACCACCGACTGAACACTCTATGACGATCCTTACTGCAGCCTTGATGGGCTCTTCAGAGACATCACAAGGGATGGTACCATCCCCTTCCCACTTATCTCCACCCCAACTCAAAAGAGGAACCAAAAGAGGACTGCAGACCTTGGTGGAGTGGAGACAGACCAGGGTGCACACGCACAGCCCTAAATACTCACGTACACATACCCGTGTGTGCTGTACACCAACCAGCCCCAAATCACAGTCCTATAGACAAGATGTCTGCCCCTTCCCTTGGATACTCAAGACCAAGCAGTAAGTATACTTGCAAATGTAAGGATGCCTACTATTTCAGCAAATCACACTAAGCTTCTCCTATCACCCAGCACTGTTCAAAGTATGCTCTATGTGTCTCCAGAGAGATTAAATAATTCGCCTAACTGACACAGCTAATAAGGGGACCTAGCTGAATGTGAACCCAGGCAGTATTCCTCTAGAACCAGATTATATATATATATATAAAACTTGTTTATTTATTTATTTTTGGTTGGGCTGGATGAGGTTTTCTCTATTTGCAGTGAGCTGGGGCTGCCCTTCATGGGGGCTACTCTCTAGTTGCAGAGCCAGGCTTCTCATTGCAGTGACTTCTTTTGCTCAGGAGCGCAGGTTCTAGGGCGTGCAGGTTTCACTAGCTGGAGCCACAGGCTTTAGTTGCTCTGCAACATGCGGCATCTTCCTGAACCAAGGATTGAACCCATGTATCCTGCGTCGGCAGGCAGATTCCTATTCACTCTACCATCAGATGCTTTTAATTTTGACACCAGTCTCTCATCCTTGTCTTCTCTTTATCTCAGTGTCTTCAAAATAACAACTATAGTACCTTACAATAAGGATGTTGTGAGGATTCAAATAAACAAACAAAAAACTTGACACAGTGTCTAGTACAGGGAGAAAGCTCAAAGAGTGTGAGTTGCTAGGAATTGTGGACAACTTGCCCAGAGTCACAGGTTTAAGGGGCCAACCCAAGACGTCAGCCAGGAAGCCTGCTCCCAGAGTCCACCCTTTACGTTACTGGTCCTGCTGCTCTGAGTCAGTGAGGTCATAGGGAATGTGCCCAGAATCAGAGCTGGCACAAAACAAACACTCAGGAAATGCCAGTCACGCTTCTGTCTCCCATTTCCCCCCTTCTTGCTGGGGGATGAACCAAGACACAGAAACACTCTGATTTAAGGGAATGATCAACATTGAAAAGAGAAGCTGACTCAAATTCCACCTCATACTTCCTTTCTCATGCTTAGATATGAGACCAAACATATAGCTCACAAAACAGAAGGCACAATTAAAAAAGATATGTTGTGTATTTGGCTTCCTCTTTTGCCTCCCTGTCATCATCTTGCCCCACTGTGTTAAAGCTACCAGGAAAGAACGGATCCTTAGCTAGCCATGCTGTGTCATCTGCCTCCCCTCAGAGCATGCTTAGATTAATCACACGCTTACAGCCAGCTTATGTGAGGCACACGCACATTTTGTTGTGCAATAAGGGACATTCATTCATGCCGTAAGTATGAACACTCAAGTTTCAGTTTTGAAGGAAGTTAGCAATCACCCGATATGTCTTTGGCAATATAATAGTACACTTCTAGATTTTTCTCCTTAAGAAATCCTATATTCTAGATATTATAGAAGACATTCTTCCAGCTCTGTCTTCTGATTTTCTCCCTATGATGTAGTCATCTTTAAAATCATGAGATCACTCTGGGCTTCTTGGCTTATCTAGACTGCAAATCAAACCTTAATTATAGTGATTATGACTACTAAATACAAAAAAAAAAAGTCAGTTTGGCTAAATGTTTTAAACAATCAGTCAGCTCAGTCAAAAAATCAATTAAGCCAGATATTTATTTCAATTTGTTCTTAGGTTAATAAGAATAAGTTTATCATTCAAAGTAGCTAATCCACATGCTAACTTAAAAATTGTTTGAAAAAGATAATTTTATTCACTGCAAATATCACTTCACATGTTGTTGACATATTTTCAGGGTAAATATAGGTTTTACTAAGATGTACATTTTAAGTGTCATTAAAAAGCATGAAGTTGATCCCACTCATTTTAGTAACAAAATTTTATATTATAAAGTATTAAATTTCAAAAGAAAACCAAATTTACCATTTGAGTTATTCATGGTATCCAGGCAACATTCCATTTGATCTGTCTAACCTTTGGTTTCTATTGAAAGCAGTGATAATTAACTGATAATTTTTTAAGCCAGGAGACCAAATTAGACTGAATTCAGTATTGTTCAAGTTTACAGGATGTCCTAGCGGGAAAACAGCTTTGACTGATTTAACTGTTAAAAGAAGAATTAAAATAAGTCAAGCAGAGAAAAACAAATACTGTGTGATATCACTTATATGTGAAATCTTTTTTTAAAAAGTATATATAATAATTAATGAATAAAACAAACAAACAAACAAAAAACAAGAAAACAAAAGCAGAATTTACCAAAGTTGGTATTTCCTTTTCTTAAAGTATGCAAGTATGTCAGTTATTAAATGCTAAACATGTTACACATGCTGCTGCACATAAAATTATATTTGCCAAGGGAAAAGAAGCTAACTTCCACAAACTTACATATGATTTTTCCAAATCTGCACAACTCACACTCAATATTCAACTTACAATACACTCACAGATTGCCAAGTTGAAACCACTCAAAACAAAATACTTTCATTATACTCTTGTGGTACAGTAGCTCAAGTGGCATTTTTTGTAGGGTACAGAGCAATGCTCTTCTTATCTGGGATTTATTTCAATATAACATTCTCATAGATGCTTTGCTTAATGTAAGGCAAGACATGGAAGGTCACTGGTCAGCCCTTGGCATGAGGAACTGTTTTAAACAGAGGAAGGACCCAGAGACTTGGTCCTGCTTCCTTTCCCCTTATCTCACTAAGCTTAGTCCTGGCTGCCAACTGGCCTAATTTTTTTCCCTACAGCTGCACGATGAGCTTTCCAGGGATCAGAGCTGCTAGAAGAATCAGATTGGATTACATTTATTTTCTTTAGAATCATGAATGTGTCCCTTGAAAGAAGATATGCCCTAGTTTATACTTAATCCTAAATCACACTCTGGGGGAAAATTCTCCACTTTAGGAGCCAGTCTTCATGTTACTTAGTCNCTTGCCTGGAAAATCCCATGGATGGAGGAGCCTGGTAGGCTATAGTCAACAGGGTGGCAAAGAGTCGGACACGACCGAGGGACTTCACTTTCACTTTATGTTTATAGATTAACTTCTCTTTTTATATGAATGAGAACATTCCACGTACACTATACTGAATCTTGCTTTTCTTAAAATGTATCAGCTTACAAACTCATTTCACAGAAGATGTACACATAGAGGGACCTACATATACATATTTTAAACACTTTTATTTCTATTATCTGTAAGGATACTGTACAAACTGTATAAGCTGTCTTGTGTTGAAAGATCTTTCAGGTTTTTTCAGTCTTTGTGCTTCAGTACAAATGATGCCACAATGAAATAAATGTACATTTATCTTTGGCACAGGTACAAGTATATGTGTGGGATATTTGCTCGTAAATAAGATTCTGATTCAGAAGATGTTTGCAGTTTTGGATATTTTATGTCATAAATAGATGAGTGAAAGAATCCAAGTGACAGTTTATCCAAAAAAATTTTTTGCAGTTAATGAAATTAGGGTAGAACAAAGACCATTCAGAATATCACACCCACAGTTTAGACTGTAGTATAGTGGTGGGACAGCAATGATCACAGAATGAAAGCAATTAACATGTGCATGCTCTGCTGAGGTAGACTTCGGGAGAACAGGTGTTCAGCCCACAGAAACATTTCTCAGTGGATTTCCTATGAAGTCAATGTGTCTTGTTTTAATTTAGAAATAAATTTAAAAATTGGAGGAAAAAAAATTGTCAAAAGTAGCTATTCATCTAACATTTAGAGACAGCAGGAGGCCTTTTTTAGTTGGCTACCTAGCTATACTTCTCTATGATGTCATTATCAAAGGTCTTTCCTTAACAACCTCCATTCATCTAAATGTCATCTGACTGACCTCTTCTTGAACTTGACTTAGGGAATAATCCTAGAAGGCTGGGTCACCAGCAAAGTCACCTGATCTGCTGAACAAGCCAGCCTTCTCTCTGTTGCTACACACACCTGTGGGACTCTTACACACTTTCACCCCACTGCTGCCGGCATTGTATTAACTCAACTTTTCAGATTCTTCTTAGTTTCCACCTAGTAACAGAGGAGAAAGAGAATCAAAATTAAGAGTCGAATCTAAGAACTGTAACTTTGAGATCATGGAGCACTGGCCTTCTCTTTAGTAATTACACAGCTGAATTTTACACAGATTTGTTCCTATTTGTTTCCTACCTGCTATTAAGTGGCCTTCCCTGGTAGCTCAGATGGTAAAGAATCCTCCTGCAATGCAGGAGACCTGGGTTTGATGCCCAGGTCAGGAAGATCCCTTGGAGAAGGAAATGTCAACTCATTCCAGTTTTCTTGCCTGGAGAATTCCTCGAACAGAAGAACCTGGGGGGCTAGAGTCCATGGGATCACCACAACTGAGGGACTAAGCCCATGCTAAACACACACACCTCCTAAAAGCTTCCTGAGGGTGCACATAGTGTTGGCATTTCCAGCATCTTCCACAGGACCAGGCCTTGAATACGTGTTCACCAACAAATAGTAGATTAATGTGTTAGATTATAAATAGAATCCAACACATGAATACAGGATCACATGGTAATACGGGGCCTGATGTACAACTGAGAGTGAGTTTAGATCATTTCATAAACTAAAGTCTGATGACAAGGGATAAATTAATCCAAAGTAAAAGGTGCAATACCTAAACCCCACTAGTATCTTTAAATAGACCCAACGCTTATCTAAGAGAGAGAGCCTCCAGCTACAGCACCCTAAGATTTATACCATTGGTTCATGCACGTTTTGCTCCTGGAGCAACATCATCAACAGCACCTAGGAATCTCAGGTCTCAGTCAGAAATTCTGGGGGCAAAGGTTTTTAACAAGCTTTAGACACACTAAAATTTAAGAGATACCCCTGAAATACACAAATCTTACCACTTTCAAATGATAGGGGAAAAAAAGAAAATCAATAAAAATATTGGAATCTAAGTTTCTTGGTTGAAATGTGAAGAAAAATGGAGGGAAGAAATGGAGACCAGAGCCTATACAAGATTTTGAGCTGTTCAGCAGCTCCCTGTGGGCGTTTGAAGCTTTGATTTTTAAAGTGTTAACCTGTTGCTGACTTTATTATATTAATTGTATTTCAACAGCTGTTTCCCTTAATTCAAGAAACAACTTGTGACAGTTTTCCTTCACACACCATTTTCTTGGGCATGTACATATCTGACTTGGAGATAATTGAGGGGAAAAACACAGCTTTTTAATTGTTTAAAAGAGACTTTCTGCCTGTTTCATTTTGTGCTCTTAATCAATTAAAGAAGCCAATGGCATTTTTAGTTTCATCTTATCTAGGCTTTCCACTAGTACATCCCTGTTTGTTTGTTGTTCCCTTTATTAATTGTCATTAACATTTTGTTTTTCAGGCTTCCCTGGTGGTTCAGTGGTAAAGAAATCTTCCTGCCAGTGCAGGAGACAGGGGTTTGATTCCTGGTCCCGGAGGATCTCCCGTGCTGTGGAGCAGCTAAGCCCATGTGCCGCAACTGCTGAGCCTGTGCTCTAGAGCTCGGGAGCTGCACCTACTGAAGCCCTCGCACCCTACAGCCTGTGCTTCATAACAAGAGAGGCCACCGCAATGAGAAATCCGGGCACTGCAGTCAAGAGCAGTCCCTGCTCACCCACAACTAGGGAAAAACTCAAATAGAAACAAAGACCCAGTATAACTGAAAATAAATAAATCAAATTATTAAAAAAATTTTTTTTCAATAAGATGAAAGAAGATGTGAAAAAAAATCAAAACCAAACCAAAACAATGGTTCCCTGCTGAAAGCACCTTGGAGAGAGAATTCCCACCGTGTTTCTGTCTTCACTGTCCTTTCAGTTCCTGTACAGCCTCATGCAGAGCCTTGCCCACCTGCACACAAAGCATGTAAAGGCCCCTCGTACACCAACGATGATGTGAGAGTAATTCCATCACTTTACAACATTTATTGAAGTAGTTTTGAGACAACTACAATATAAAATAGTGGTGATAATAGATAATATTTACAGGAAAGAAGTAGGTTATGATGAAGAGTGCAGGCTAGGTTTAGGCTGCCTGGTTTTGAAACTGGACTCAACCACTTCCTAGCTGTGTGATGCTGGTCAACTTACTTTAGCTTTTTGTGATTTGGTTTCCTCTTCTATAACGTGGAATTCATAGTACATTCAGGTCCTACCTTATGGGGTTGCTATGAGGATTAAATGAAATAATATATATGACTTTGGCATATAGTTCATAAATACAAACCACACAACATGCAGAGTGTCTGTATTTTCACACACAAACACACAACGTCTTGCCCTTACAGCCTCCTCAGGTTAAATCCCAGGTGGTATTGTGACAGCAGAGTTTCTGCTGTAAATCTAAGATAACAGAAGGAGTATGTGAGCCTCTCATGCAAGCAAACCAATGTGCCTCATTGAGAAAATATCCCATCCTGATTCCCCCCATCCCTGTCATCCACACACAGCCTACCATGTTGAACTAGCTGTAATGGGGTGGAGTTGGGCTATGTCTGTGTGGAAGAGCTATGTCTGTATGGAGAGGGATTAAAGTGAAAATGAAAGTGTTAGTTGCTCAGTTGCATCCAACTCTTTGGGACCCCATGGACTATAGCCTGCCAAGCTCCTCTGCCCATGGAATTCTATAGACAAGAATATTGGAGTGGGTAGTCATTTCCTTCTCCAGGGGAATCTTCCTGACCCAGGGACTGAACCCAGGTCTCCTGCCTTACCATCTAAGCCACCAGGGAAGCCCAAGGGGAGGCAGAGAAGGATCCAAAAATGTCCGTCTCCTCTTTGTCCACCCCACTCATCATCGGGAAGCAGTAACGGTGGCCAGCAGGCATGGAAAGGTTTCCATGCCTGAGAGAAAGGTTGGTGGCACCAGAGGGTGTGGTGTGGCAGCTCCAGGGCTGCGGATCCAGCTACAACTCTGCGGAGGAGCCATGTGGGAGCTGAGCCAGTCCTGGCTGAGAAAGTCTGGCTGCCATTGGAGGGGGCTCCCCTGACAAGCTGAAGAACATTCAGCTGATGAGCAGCCAAAGAGACAGATGTTTACCCTGAATTCAGGCATAGGAATCCCTCCTCACCGAGGGAGACGGATACTCTTAAAAGCACCACGTCAGCAAAAGCCCATTTGCCAAGAAAAACGTATCATAACAAATAGGTTAGGAAAGAGACATTTAAAATGACATTAAATGCTTATATTTTTTAACTGCTATCCAACCAGTCCATCCTAAAGGAGATCAGTCCTGAGTGTTCATTGGAGGGACTGATGTTGTAGCTGAAACTCCAATACTTTGGCCACCTGATGCAGAGAGCTGACTCACTGGAAAAGACCCTGATGCTGGGAAAGATTGAGGGCAGGAGGAGAAGGGGACGACAGATGATTAGATGGTTGGATGGCATCACTGACTCAAAGGACATGGGTTTGGGTGGACTCTGGGAGTTGGTGATGGACAGGGAGTCCTGGTGGGCTTTGTTACATGGGGTCGCAAAGAATCAGACACGACTGAGCAATTGAACTGAACTGAACTGAAAGGCAGTTTGAGGAGTTTAAACCATGTTAGATTCATCAAAGCACTGCAAGGCAGCTGTGCTAAGAGGTGGGCCTCCTGCATGCAGAAACTGGGGCCTCACTGTTTAGGAAACACTGCGTCTGCTCTGGCAGCTGCAGAGGGGAGGTTACCACAAATTTTACATAGGAACCCTGGGTCTCTTTTAAGAGGGGAGTTCAGAGTCATTTGCATGATCCTCTGTTTCCTCTTCAAGTCTGAGCAAGTGCTAGCGTAACCAATGACCTTTTCATATACTCTCACAACTCTTTTCAAGGCCATTTCTACACACGTGAAATATAAACAAACCTACCTTCGTACACTTGGAGAGAAGGAGACTGTAACTGCTGTCCAGACCTGCAGTTAACTCTACAGACTAAAGAAGCATCAAAGAAATCTTTGGGATACAGACACAAAGCCACGTTACCTCAAAACAGCACTTAGCTATGGGAATAAAGGTTGTCTCTTTGTTCATATATATTGATAAGAGATGGCTATTTGGAAAGATATTTACCAAAAAGCAATTATCAGTGTCAGTCACTCAGTTGTCTCTGAGTCTTTTGTGACCCCATGGACTGTAGCCCACCAGGCTCCTCTGTCCATGGAATTTCCCAGGCAATAATGCTGCCATTTCCTTCCCCAGGGGATCTTCTCAACCCAGGGATCGAATCTGGGTCTCCTGAATTGTAGGCAGATTATTTATTGTCTGAGGTACCAGGGAACCAATAGTTATCTCTAAATGCTGGTATTTGGGGAAATTTTCTTTCCTCTTCTCTTATACTTTTCTATCATGTTCATTTTTTAAAATAATAAACATTTATTATTTTTATAATCTGAAAAATTAAACTATTTTCTTTTTGAGGGGAAAAAAGTATTATTATATCTGTTGAAAGTACTAAAATGTAACAAAAATTCAAAGTCACATTAGTACATTCTACCCAAAAAAGCAGAGATACATTCATACAAAATATTAGATGAGGTTGTGGGCTGTTTGCCCATGCTTCTGTGGAAAGGATTAGATACACTCTTTCTGGGAAATTATTTGCCAGTGTGTGTTGAGAGTATTAAAATGGTACACTCTCAATGTTCATAGCAGAACTATTAACAATAGCCAAGACATGGCAACAGCTTATGTGTCCATCAGGATGAATGGATAGAGATGATGTGGTGTATTTATAATGGAATATTGCTGCTTTTCTTGTTCAGTCACCCAGTCATGTCCCACTCTGTGACCCTATGGACTGGAGGATGCCAGGCCTCCCTGTCCTTCACTATCTCCCGGAATTTGCTCAAACTCATGTCCATTGAGTTGAGGATGTCATTCAGCCATTTCATCCTCTGATGCCCTTTTCTCCTTCTGCCCTCAATCTTTCCCAGCATCAGAGACTTTTCCAATGAATCAGCTGTTCGCATCAGGTGACCAAACCACTGGAACTAAAATGTGATTTTACTTTAAGCATCGGTTTTACTTTCATCAACAGGCAGATGCACGACGGAGTAGCCTTTCTGCTTTGGTCCAGCCACTTCCTTCTTTCTGGGGCTATTAGTAGTTCTAAGACTACTTAGACTGAAGGCAGGAGGAGAAGGGGATGACAGAGGACTAGATGGTTGGACGGCTGACTCAATGGACATGAGTCTGAGCAAGCTCCGGGAGGTGGTGAAGGACAGGCAAGCTGGTGCGCTGCCGTCCACGGGACGGCAAAGAGCTGGGACACAGCTGAGCAACTGAACAACAGCATTAGTTGTGCTCCTCTGCTCTTCTCCAGTAGCACATTGGACACCTTCTGACCTGGTGGATCCATCTTTCGGTGTCATACCTTTTTGTCTTTTTACACAGTTCATGAGGTTCTCACAGCAAGTTATACTGGGGTGGTTTGCCATTCCTTCCTCCAGTGGATTACATTTTGTCAGAACTCTCCGCTATGACCCATCTGTCTTGGGTGGCTCTACCCAGCATGATTCATAGCTTCACTGAGTTATGCAAGCCCCTTCACCACTACAAGGCAGTGATCTGTGAAGGGGATAATGGACTATTACTCAGCCATAAAAAGAATGAAATATTGTCATTGGCAGCAACATGGATGGATCTGGAGAATATTATGTGTGCATGCTCAGTAGCTCAGTTATGAATATTATACTAAGTGAAATAAGTCAGACAGAGAAAGACAAATATTCTCACTTATATGTGAAATTTAAAAAATAATACAAACGAATATACTTAGTAAGTAAGTGTTAGTCGCTCAGTTGTGCCCGACTCTTTGCGACCCCATGGACTGCAGCCCACCAGGCTCCTCTGTCCATGAGATTTTCCAGGCAAGGATACTGGGGTGGGTCTCCATTTCCTTCTCCAGGACATCTTCGCAACCCAGGGATCAAGCCCAGGTCTCCTGCACTACAAGCAGATTCTTTACCCACTGAGCTACAAGGGAAGCCCTGAATCTACTTACAATAAAAACAAACTTTTTGTTACCAAAGGGAAAAGGGGGGATAAATTAGGATTATGGGATTAACATACACATGCTACTATGTATTAAATAGATAAGCAACAAGGATTAACTGTTTAACACAGGGAATAATATTCAGTATCTTGTAACCTATAATGGAAAATAATTAGAAAAAATACATACACATATAAATAACTGAATATTTTTCTGTACACTTGAAACTAACACAATATTGTAAATCATCTGTATTTCAATAAAAAAATAAAATACAATATAATTTTACATCTAAAAAAAGATGCATTCTATATGGCCCAGAAATTCTACTTCTAGGGGTCTATATTAAGAAAATAATTAGATTCTTTTGATAACTCTAATATAAGGTATTATTAATCTACAACAGGGCAGTGCCTATTGACATTCTTTCTAGTGTTTAATTTTGGCATGGTTTTAAACTTGTTTCTCTCTGATAGATACATAAAACAGAATCCCCTGCACTTTTTGTCAGGCTTCCTCCTGTGAAGCTGTCTACATAAATGACAAGTCAGCAATACTGAGTTGCAACAGTTTAAGTTGTTTCAAATGAAAAGCTGCCTGCAGTGATATTTCTTTCTTCTGATAATGCCACTAGTTGTGTCTGTTCAAAAAATTCCAGTCTTAAAATCAATGTGTTTTTTTCTGCCCAAATGCAAAAGCCTATTTTATGAAAGGGAAAAAAAAAAGGAGAGAATTAGGCAAAGATGCAAAGTCAAACAAGCTCATTACACATTCATTTATGATATTTTAAACATTTAAATAATTAAGGCAGACAAGTTAAATAAATGAAGATCCATTAAATAATTAAGTAGTATACAGGCAATAAAGTAATGATACAAATGTTCATTTAAAATAATCTGGGGATGTGCTCAAAATATATTCTTGCAGTAAGTTACAAAAGTTTATGTGTGGTGTCAATTCATATCTGATTGGAAAGAAAATTGCACTACACACTGTAGATTTCAACTTTTAAAACTTTTTGCGTATCTGTATTTTCCAACTTTTCTACAATCAGTATGATTCACTTGTGTGATTAAAAATTAAACATCAGAAGGAATATTAGTTGGATATGTTTATATTTGTAAAATAGCTTATGTGACACCCCTCCCCCCCCACAAACTGCATGACATTTATCTTGTAATACAGATAGTTACCTGTCCCGTATTCTGATAAAACATATACATGATGTGGCACCAGCTCCAGGGAGCCCCAGTACAGCCGTAAAGATAGCTACATAGAGTTGATTTGATCAAAACTAATCTCAAAATAGTAGTTTCATTTAACCACCAACCAGCTATCTTTATTTAGAGTTCTGTTATTTTCTATTGGCACATCAGAGACAGATTTTAAATTTAGATTTTGTGTTAAAATCTGAGGCCACAGTTTGTAGACAACGCTGCATTTGGTGGGTCTTCCTTTCTGTTTTCAATATGTACCTTCCACCTCAGTGTTCTTTAGGTGAATGAGGAGTGGCTCTGTGTAAGGGCAGAGAGAAGAAATTATATTCTTAAAACTTCCATTTAGGGACAGCATGCCTCAGCTTTCAATTTGATTGACTGAGTCATTCCCTTTAAAAGCAAACTGCAATTTTCATTGGAATAGAAATTAGTGTGACTTAACACATCTCTTTTTATGGAAGATAGCAATTCACAGCCTATAAGAGGATTGCAAGTGACAAAAAAAAAAAAAAAAAACCTCACCNTATCCAACCAGTCCATCCTAAAGGAGATCAGTCCTGAGTGTTCATTGGAGGGACTGATGTTGTAGCTGAAACTCCAATACTTTGGCCACCTGATGCAGAGAGCTGACTCACTGGAAAAGACCCTGATGCTGGGAAAGATTGAGGGCAGGAGGAGAAGGGGACGACAGATGATTAGATGGTTGGATGGCATCACTGACTCAAAGGACATGGGTTTGGGTGGACTCTGGGAGTTGGTGATGGACAGGGAGGCCTGGTGGGCTTTGTTACATGGGGTCGCAAAGAATCAGACACGACTGAGCAACTGAACTGAACTGAAAGGCAGTTTGAGGAGTTTAAACCATGTTAGATTTATCAAAGCACTGCAAGGCAGCTGTGCTAAGAGGTGGGCCTCCTGCATGCAGAAACTGGGGCCTCACTGTTTAGGAAACACTGCGTCTGCTCTGGCAGCTGCAGAGGGGAGGTTACCACAAATTTTACATAGGAACCCTGGGTCTCTTTTAAGAGGGGAGTTCAGAGTCATTTGCATGATCCTCTGTTTCCTCTTCAAGTCTGAGCAAGTGCTAGCGTAACCAATGACCTTTTCATATACTCTCACAACTCTTTTCAAGGCCATTTCTACACACGTGAAATATAAACAAACCTACCTTCGTACACTTGGAGAGAAGGAGACTGTAACTGCTGTCCAGACCTGCAGTTAACTCTACAGACTAAAGAAGCATCAAAGAAATCTTTGGGATACAGACACAAAGCCACGTTACCTCAAAACAGCACTTAGCTATGGGAATAAAGGTTGTCTCTTTGTTCATATATATTGATAAGAGATGGCTATTTGGAAAGATATTTACCAAAAAGCAATTATCAGTGTCAGTCACTCAGTTGTCTCTGAGTCTTTTGTGACCCCATGGACTGTAGCCCACCAGGCTTCTCTGTCCATGGAATTTCCCAGGCAATAATGCTGCCATTTCCTTCTCCAGGGGATCTTCTCAACCCAGGGATCGAATCTGGGTCTCCTGAATTGTAGGCAGATTATTTATTGTCTGAGGTACCAGGGAACCAATAGTTATCTCTAAATGCTGGTATTTGGGGAAATTTTCTTTCCTCTTCTCTTATACTTTTCTATCATGTTCATTTTTTAAAATAATAAACATTTATTATTTTTATAATCTGAAAAATTAAACTATTTTCTTTTTGAGGGGAAAAAAGTATTATTATATCTGTTGAAAGTACTAAAATGTAACAAAAATTCAAAGTCACATTAGTACATTCTACCCAAAAAAGCAGAGATACATTCATACAAAATATTAGATGAGGTTGTGGGCTGTTGGCCCATGCTTCTGTGGAAAGGATTAGATACACTCTTTCTGGGAAATTATTTGCCAGTGTGTGTTGAGAGTATTAAAATGGTACACTCTCAATGTTCATAGCAGAACTATTAACAATAGCCAAGACATGGCAACAGCTTATGTGTCCATCAGGATGAATGGATAGAGATGATGTGGTGTATTTATAATGGAATATTGCTGCTTTTCTTGTTCAGTCACCCAGTCATGTCCCACTCTGTGACCCTATGGACTGGAGGATGCCAGGCCTCCCTGTCCTTCACTATCTCCCGGAATTTGCTCAAACTCATGTCCATTGAGTTGAGGATGTCATTCAGCCATTTCATCCTCTGATGCCCTTTTCTCCTTCTGCCCTCAATCTTTCCCAGCATCAGAGACTTTTCCAATGAATCAGCTGTTCGCATCAGGTGACCAAACCACTGGAACTAAAATGTGATTTTACTTTAAGCATCGGTTTTACTTTCATCAACAGGCAGATGCACGACGGAGTAGCCTTTCTGCTTTGGTCCAGCCACTTCCTTCTTTCTGGGGCTATTAGTAGTTCTAAGACTACTTAGACTGAAGGCAGGAGGAGAAGGGGATGACAGAGGACTAGATGGTTGGACGGCTGACTCAATGGACATGAGTCTGAGCAAGCTCCGGGAGGTGGTGAAGGACAGGCAAGCTGGTGCGCTGCCGTCCACGGGACGGCAAAGAGCTGGGACACAGCTGAGCAACTGAACAACAGCATTAGTTGTGCTCCTCTGCTCTTCTCCAGTAGCACATTGGACACCTTCTGACCTGGTGGATCCATCTTTCGGTGTCATACCTTTTTGTCTTTTTACACAGTTCATGAGGTTCTCACAGCAAGTTATACTGGGGTGGTTTGCCATTCCTTCCTCCAGTGGATTACATTTTGTCAGAACTCTCCGCTATGACCCNACACCTTCTGACCTGGTGGATCCATCTTTTGGTGTCATACCTTTTTGTCTTTTTACACAGTTCATGAGGTTCTCACAGCAAGTTATACTGGGGTGGTTTGCCATTCCTTCCTCCAGTGGATTACATTTTGTCAGAACTCTCCGCTATGACCCATCTGTCTTGGGTGGCTCTACCCAGCATGATTCATAGCTTCACTGAGTTATGCAAGCCCCTTCACCACTACAAGGCAGTGATCTGTGAAGGGGATAATGGACTATTACTCAGCCATAAAAAGAATGAAATATTGTCATTGGCAGCAACATGGATGGATCTGGAGAATATTATGTGTGCGTGCTCAGTAGCTCAGTTATGAATATTATACTAAGTGAAATAAGTCAGACAGAGAAAGACAAATATTCTCACTTATATGTGAAATTTAAAAAATAATACAAACGAATATACTTAGTAAGTAAGTGTTAGTCGCTCAGTTGTGCCCGACTCTTTGCGACCCCATGGACTGCAGCCCACCAGGCTCCTCTGTCCATGAGATTTTCCAGGCAAGGATACTGGGGTGGGTCTCCATTTCCTTCTCCAGGACATCTTCGCAACCCAGGGATCAAGCCCAGGTCTCCTGCACTACAAGCAGATTCTTTACCCACTGAGCTACAAGGGAAGCCCTGAATCTACTTACAATAAAAACAAACTTTTTGTTACCAAAGGGAAAAGGGGGGATAAATTAGGATTATGGGATTAACATACACATGCTACTATGTATTAAATAGATAAGCAACAAGGATTAACTGTTTAACACAAGGAATAATATTCAGTATCTTGTAACCTATAATGGAAAATAATTAGAAAAAATACATACACATATAAATAACTGAATATTTTTCTGTACACTTGAAACTAACACAATATTGTAAATCATCTGTATTTCAATAAAAAAATAAAATACAATATAATTTTACATCTAAAAAAAGATGCATTCTATATGGCCCAGAAATTCTACTTCTAGGGGTCTATATTAAGAAAATAATTAGATTCTTTTGATAACTCTAATATAAGGTATTATTAATCTATAACAGGGCAGTGCCTATTGACATTCTTTCTAGTGTTTAATTTTGGCATGGTTTTAAACTTGTTTCTCTCTGATAGATACATAAAACAGAATCCCCTGCACTTTTTGTCAGGCTTCCTCCTGTGAAGCTGTCTACATAAATGACAAGTCAGCAATACTGAGTTGCAACAGTTTAAGTTGTTTCAAATGAAAAGCTGCCTGCAGTGATATTTCTTTCTTCTGATAATGCCACTAGTTGTGTCTGTTCAAAAAATTCCAGTCTTAAAATCAATGTGTTTTTTTCTGCCCAAATGCAAAAGCCTATTTTATGAAAGGGAAAAAAAAAAGGAGAGAATTAGGCAAAGATGCAAAGTCAAACAAGCTCATTACACATTCATTTATGATATTTTAAACATTTAAATAATTAAGGCAGACAAGTTAAATAAATGAAGATCCATTAAATAATTAAGTAGTATACAGGCAATAAAGTAATGATACAAATGTTCATTTAAAATAATCTGGGGATGTGCTCAAAATATATTCTTGCAGTAAGTTACAAAAGTTTATGTGTGGTGTCAATTCATATCTGATTGGAAAGAAAATTGCACTACACACTGTAGATTTCAACTTTTAAAACTTTTTGCGTATCTGTATTTTCCAACTTTTCTACAATCAGTATGATTCACTTGTGTGATTAAAAATTAAACATCAGAAGGAATATTAGTTGGATATGTTTATATTTGTAAAATAGCTTATGTGACACCCCTCCCCCCCCACAAACTGCATGACATTTATCTTGTAATACAGATAGTTACCTGTCCCGTATTCTGATAAAACATATACATGATGTGGCACCAGCTCCAGGGAGCCCCAGTACAGCCGTAAAGATAGCTACATAGAGTTGATTTGATCAAAACTAATCTCAAAATAGTAGTTTCATTTAACCACCAACCAGCTATCTTTATTTAGAGTTCTGTTATTTTCTATTGGCACATCAGAGACAGATTTTAAATTTAGATTTTGTGTTAAAATCTGAGGCCACAGTTTGTAGACAACGCTGCATTTGGTGGGTCTTCCTTTCTGTTTTCAATATGTACCTTCCACCTCAGTGTTCTTTAGGTGAATGAGGAGTGGCTCTGTGTAAGGGCAGAGAGAAGAAATTATATTCTTAAAACTTCCATTTAGGGACAGCATGCCTCAGCTTTCAATTTGATTGACTGAGTCATTCCCTTTAAAAGCAAACTGCAATTTTCATTGGAATAGAAATTAGTGTGACTTAACACATCTCTTTTTATGGAAGATAGCAATTCACAGCCTATAAGAGGATTGCAAGTGACAAAAAAAAAAAAAAAAACCTTCACCAGTACAATTTTATGATGAAAATGCCTATTTAGGTCTGTATTTTATAGAGGGAATAAAAGACCTCATAGAAAGACTGTACCTTCTGTAAAAGAAACCTCAATGATAAATGCCTAAAGAGAATGCCTTGAGAAGAGTCTTTTTTTGCCTTTTCCTCAATTCAGATAAAGGTAGCTTGACTACTAATTCTCATTCTTATTTGCAGGGCATTAAGTGATCAGAACTCTCTTATTTCTACTTTAGTGCGGTGAATAAGTTCATTTTCTCACTTATTGTTTTATACCTAAAGTTTTTCAAAGACTTTTGACTTTCAGATCATATAAATTTTACGATCTGTAATCTTGTTTGAAAGCTCGGGGAGGCTGGAATTTAAAAGGTAAGGGGATTGGGATTTTCCTGTTGGTCCAGTGGTTAAGACACCATGACTCCACTGCAGAGGGCACAGGTTCCATTCCTAGTCGAGGAACTAAGATCCCCAGCCCCTCTTGCCACAGCTAAAAAATAGAAAGAAAGAAAGAAAAAGGTAAGGGGTTTAAATGTAATTGATCAATTAGACAGCTTTGACAGTAAGCTGTTCCTTGTGTTAGTACTGGTGCCTAGATATTCTTTCTTTGGAATCATTTAGTCAAATACTTAGAAAAAAGTTTGAAGATATGAAATTCAAGATAGATTATAGTATTTCTGTAATGAGAATGCTGTCACTATAATAGAAAGACAGCTGAGTTGTATTATTCTGAAAAGGAAACTGCTATTCTCCCCTTAAGTTGTTTTTTAAATTTTTAAAATTCCATTAACTTAAACTGAAGGAAAAAAAAAAACAACATTTCACCCATTTCTCCTACCTGCTAACTCCCACCAAGCTTGGGTTTTGTTTGTTTTCTAAATTCTACATATAAGAGAGATGATATAGCATTTCTCTAACTTATTTCACTTAGCACAATGCTCTTGAGGTATAAAATTGGGTTGTTTATTTGAGACTTTTCTTATTTCTTGAGGTGGGCATGGATTACCTATACTTCCTTCTTAGGATTGCTTTTGCTGTATCCCATAAATTTTGGTGTGCTACACTACAATTTTCATTTGTCTTAAGTCATTTAAAAAATTACCTCTTTAATTTCTTTTTGACCCATTAGTTGCTCAGTTCAGTTCAGTTCAGTTCAGTCGCTCAGTCGTGTCCGACTCTTTGCAACCCCATGAATCGCAGCACGCCAGGCCTCCCTGTCCATCACCAGCTCCCGGAGTTCACTCAGACTCATGTCCATCGAGTCCGTGATGCCATCCAGCCATCTCATTCTCTGTCGTCCCCTTCTCCTCCTGCCCCCAATCCCTCCCAGCATCAGAGTCTTTTCCAATGAGTCAACTCTGCACATGAGGTGGCCGAAGTACTAGAGTTTCAGCTTTAGCATCATTCCTTCCAAAGAAATCCCAGGGCTGATCTCCTTCAGAATGGACTGGTTGGATTTCCTTGTAGTCCCAGAGACTCTCAAGAGTCTTCTCCAACACCACNTGAGGTGGCCAAAGTACTGGAGTTTCAGCTTTAGCATCATTCCTTCCATAGAAATCCCAGGACTGATCTCATTTAGAATGGACTGGTTGGATCTTTCTTGCAGTCCAAGGAACTCTCAAGAGTCTTCTCCAGTACCACAGTTCAAAAGCATCAATTCTTCGGCACTCAGCTTTCTTCACATTCCAGCTCTCACATCCATACATGACCACTGGAAAAACCATAGCCAGTAGTGGAAATAGTGTCAGACTTTATTTTGGGGGGTTTCCAAAATCACTGCAGATGGTGACTGCAGCCATGAAATTAAAAGATGCTTACTCCTTGGAAGGAAAGTTATTACCAACCTAGATAGCATATTGAAAAGCAGAGACATTACTTNAACCATAGCCAGTAGTGGAAATAGTGTCAGACTTTATTTTGGGGGGTTTCCAAAATCACTGCAGATGGTGACTGCAGCCATGAAATTAAAAGATGCTTACTCCTTGGAAGGAAAGTTATTACCAACCTAGATAGCATATTGAAAAGCAGAGACATTACTTTGCCAACAAAGGTCTGTCTAGTCAAGGCTATGGTTTTTCCAGTGGTCAAGTATGGATGAAGCAACCATAATTATTACTAAATTTTTTTCTCCATTCTGTTTCTTTCAGAGGACTATGTTCGTTATGCCCATGGTCTGATATCTGATTACATCCCTAAACAATTAAGTGATGACTTATCTAAATATTTAAAGTAAGTATGGTCCATCTTTAGTCGTAATGAAGCATAATTGTGCTTGGTTTCCTAGAAACAGGGTTTCATTATGGCTTATTTAAGGTTTCCCAGATGACTCAAGTGGTAAAGAATCTGCCTGCCAATGCAGGAGCCACAGGAGACGTGGGTTCAATGCCTGGGAAGGTCCCCTGGAGGAGGAAATAGCAGCCCAGTCCAGTGTTCTTGCCTGGAGAATCCCATGGACAGAGGAGCCTGGCAGGCTACAGTCCATGGGGTNAAGAATCTGCCTGCCAATGCAGGAGCCACAGGAGACGTGGGTTCAATGCCTGGGAAGGTCCCCTGGAGGAGGAAATAGCAGCCCAGTCCAGTGTTCTTGCCTGGAGAATCCCATGGACAGAGGAGCCTGGCAGGCTACAGTCCATGGGGTCACAAAGAATCAGACACGACTGAGCACACAAGCAAGTATGGCTTGTCTTATCACTTTTTCTGATAAGAGGTTATTCTTGAGTTGCGTCACAGACTCACTGGTTTGGAGGTGATTTTTAATGGACAGTTTTTTGATTGGAACAAATTAATTTAATGGATACTGGTTTCAAGAACCCCTGAGTGTTAAAATTAGAATTAGGAGTTACTATAATGCTAGAGGATAAATTGTGTTAAAATTTTATCCCCAGCCAGACTTAACTAATTTGGTTCATGGGACGGAAAGAGTGGATGGAAGAGTAAAATATTTTTGAAAGTTACATTTAAAGGTTGTATACCATTTTTATTATTTTATTATTATATTCATTAGCTGTTCCCTAGGTATTTTTATTATACCCAGCACTTGAAACTCTGGGCTGAAAAAGATGTTTCTATTTTCTATATTTTAGCAACTACTGTTAAAATTTCATATATGTGATGATCTAATAGCTTTTTCTGATTCTTAGAATAATTTTCTCCTCTGATACGTGGGAAGAAAATGACTTTTTAATAGCTATAGTTGCATTTTTAGCAAATTGTATTTTTGGTCCTACTTAAAGAACATTTAGTAGAAACTGGTTTCTGTAGTATAATATAGTACGTTGAAAGCTTGCCCTGAATTGATAAAGATACCCTTCTGTTTATTATTTTCCTGAGTCTCTTTGTACCTCCTTATCTTGTTAGAGACTTTATATCTTTGTATTCCATTATGTTTTTAGATTCTTTTCTGCTGAAATTTTAAAGTTTCAGTTAAAGACTTGAGAGAAGGATGTGTCAGTTAAACTTTTCTTTAATAGAATAGTAAAGTTTCTGTGACTTTTTGTCAACAGAATAATTTTCACTTTTAAATGTATCTAGATTCATCATTTATGATGAAAAAATACATACCAAAATACATATTTATAGAGACTAAAGGAAAGCAATTGTATTGCAACCAGTGACTTCTAATTTTGTTTTTTAGCTCAGAATTCCAGTACAGAGAATTAAGTAGCTAAATGCACATTTTTTCACTTAGAAAAATTTCACTCTTTATAATGAGGTGATCAAACAGTAAGATATATGGAGGTGAAACTATTAGATGAAATCAGGACTTACTAAGTCTTCAGTTGGCCCAGTCATTCTGTTTGCTTGTCTATGAAAAATCACAACTCTGATTTTTACATTTCCGTCCTCAGGCTTCCAGAACCTCCAGCTTCAGTGCGAAACCCTCCATCAAAGGTAAGAAACTGTGACTAAAATATCTTTGGAGCACCTGGAAAAATAGTATACTTTTGCCACATACATTTAGTTTAGTATACCTTAAAGCATCTTAATTCACCTTATGTGGAATCAAGATTATACTGCTCTCCATCAGTATTTTTATTTTCATGGATTTTAGGTGAATTATAAATAAGGTGCTATGAAAATCAAGGAAGAGTTGTTTCTAGCTCAATATCTGCATTGACATATTAGAGAATCAAACTTAGGTCTTCTTGCGTGAGCTAGATCCTATAATTAACTTTATTAATCATTAGGAAAACTCTATAAATAAAACTCACTTTGCCAAATATAATTGTCATAGGCATAGAGGTACGTAGAGCATGATTTTTGCAATACAGAATTCTTTGAGCAAGGATGACCACACTTTACTGTCTGTACTCAAAATGAGTACGCAGTTTGTGTGTAATCTTTGTGAGTCAGTGAAAAACCTTTCCTCTGCCAGATGTTCTCAAATTGCCACCCACAGCTCCTCTGCACTGTGGACTCTCAGATACAGGGAGTAGAGAAGCCATTCACAGACCACACCCGAGAGCAAAGAGTAGCATCCCTAAGTCCGGGCCTGACTGCAGACTAGTAAGTGCTACTCAGACACAGGGAAATAAACACATGCACCAGCTTGTCCGTGAGGCCATCATTCTCCAGCAGGCAAAATAATGAGTACCTTGTGAATGAATGTAACATGGATGCTAAAGAACTTTCCTTCTTCCCTGCCTTCTAGGTGGCCAACATTCTCAGAATTTTTTTTTTTCGTTTGTATACTGTTTGAAGGTGATGATGGTTCTAAAAACATTCAATACTTTGACTTTTAGGAAAGGGCATAAAATTTAAAGTGCATCATTGTTAGTTGGGGACCTTTTTTAGCAGATTGTCCAAGGAGGTTCATCTTTTCCTCACTGGAGGAAGCAGTCTGTGTAAGATCTTTATCTTTAGATCTGTGACAGACCCACAGCAGCACCAGGGGACATAAATATAGCTGTGTTGCTCTAACTAAGGTAACAGGCATATTTGTTTCTTTCTTATTTTCCTCCTTCCATAAGTGAGGCATATTTCTTTCTCTCAAATGTCTGTCTTCCTTAGTAACAGAGAGATCTAAAACAGCCCTTGAAGAATTTAGCCTTCGATGCAGTTGCTGGAGGGTTCAGTTCAGTTCAGTCACTCAGTTGTGTCCGACTCTTTGCGACCCCCTGAATGGCAGCACGCCAGGCCTCCCTGTCCATCACCAATTCCCGGAGTTCACTCAGACTCACGTCCATCGAGTCTGTGATGCCATCCAGCCATCTCATCCTCGGTCGTCCCCTTCTCCTCGGTCATCCCCTTCTCCTCCTGCCCCCAATCCCTCCCAGCATCAGGGTCTTTTCCAATGAGTCAAGTCTTCGCATGAGGTGGCCAAAGTACTGGAGTTTCAGCTTTAGCATCATTCCTTCCAAAGAAATCCCAGGGCTGATCTTTTTTAGGATGGACTGGTTGGATCTCCTTGCAGTCCAAGGGACTCTCAAGAGTCTTCTCCAGCACCACAGTTCAAAAACATCAATTCTTGGGCGCTCAGCCTTCTTCACAGTCCAAGGGTAGGTTCTCTTTTTGTTGCACAAAGAGTTCACAGATGAGATTCAGAGGCGAAGTAAGCTCTGTGGGAGAGGGAGAGGGTGGGATGATTCGGGAGAATGGCATTGAAACATGTACACTATCATGTAAGAAACGAATCGCTAGTCTAGGTTCGATACAGGATACAGGATGCTTGGGGCTGGTGCACTGGGATGAACCAGAGAGATGATATGGGGAGGGTGGTGGGAGGGGGGTTCAGAGTTGGGAATTCATGTACACCTGTGGTGGATTCATGTCAATGTATGGGAAAACCAACACAGTATTGTAAAATAAAATAAAGTAAAAATAAAATTTAAAAAAAATAGAAATACCAAGTCTTAAAGATCTTCCTTTGGGCATAAATCTTAGCGAAAGTCAGTCAGTGAACCAGATGTATATTTACTTGGTTTGACACAGCCCTCTAACTTCAAACTTAAATATGTAAGGTTAGTGATTAACAGCATAGATTTAAGAGAAAAGCAAACCTGCTAACATTTAGAATCTGCCAAACTCTGTGATTTAGACAGATAATAATCTTTTAGTTTATAATTGAGGAAACAAAAGCA
>SJYV01003928.1:146228-163450 GCA_006410875.1 Neotragus pygmaeus | reverse complement strand
AAAAAAAAAAAAAAAAAAGGGTTTATTGAGCGACAGTGCACTGTCAGGAGGGAGGGGAGCCTGGGCAGGCTCAGGGGAGCCGCAGCGAGGCCCTTTTGGCAAACTGGTTATATGGGGTGTGAAGGACTGGGTGGAATATTCACTGGGGGCGGGGAGGGGAGGGGTGATTTCCTGGTTTTCGTCCCAGCTCCACCTTCCAGAGATGAGGAGGAGTTTCTGCCCTTCTGTGGTCTTGCTCGGGTCTGCCGTGGCACCGGTGCACGGTGGGCACTGCTCTGGGCAATGCTGATTCTGTTGCAACGCGGGCGTAGTGAGCAGAAGGCTACATTCGGACCAGAGGTTCCCGTGTTTCTTTGCTTGCTGCTAGCTCCCTTGTCATCACAAGACTTATGATCTCCTGTCAGCCCAGAGGTTCCCACTTTTCTGTTTGCCCCCTTGGACCCCCGCCACTGTCAGATGTATGTGGTCACCCGACCCTTGCCTCCTCCTTTGCTCACATCTGGCTAATGGCCTGCTCTGACGTTCCCCTAAAGGAGCCTGTACCCTTCAAATCTTTTAAGGGTCAGAGGGCCCATGATCTGTCTTCTGGAGCTGCCTCAAGCTGAGCAGGGGCATTGTGCCTGCCTGCGGGGCCCAGATCACCTTGCCGTCTGTCAGAGATGAGGCCTCGGGGTCCTTGACAGTGGCAGAGACAGAGAGTGGGGAGTAGACGGAGGCTGCGGCCCTGTCCCGCAGATGCTGGTGGTCCCCATTGTCATGAAAAGAAAGTGAAGTCGCTAGTCGTGTCCGACTCTTTGCGACCCCATGGACTGTAGCCTACCAGGTTCCTCCATCCATGGGATTTTCTAGGCAAGAATACTGGAGTGGGTTGCCGTGGGTTGAAATCCCTGGTGTATCATCATCTGTAGGTGACACTGTTGTAACCTGAAGAAACGAACTTAACAAGCAGGTTAAAAGAGACGGGGCCAAAAGTCAGTAAAAGTATGATTGCAATCAGAGGTCCAAGCAGGGGCAGGAACCGGGTTATGTTTGATAACACCCCTCTGACTGCAGGCCAGAAGGGGGTATCACTGGGGTCACCCTTCCTGAAAGTGTGTAGCTTTGGGCCTGTTTGTATGTGCTTTGGGCACCTTCTTCCACCTGGCCAGTGGTGTTGATGTCGATGTAGCACAGTTTATTGATTACTGCACAGACCCTCCCTGTTCAGCTGGGAGATAGTCCAGGGCTATCTGTCCTCCATCACTACATCTGCTAGGAAATGAAGGGATCCCCTGTAATCCTGGTCAGAGTAGACAGAATATCTGACAGGTTACAGAGCATTGCCTCAAGGGAGGCCAAGCTGCCCCACCCCCTGCCATGGGGACACACCAAACCAGTAGCAGCCCCCGTGCCTCCCAGGATGTGGCCCGTATGGATGGTCACACCTGGCTTCCTCTGATTACTTGGTTGGCCGAGTGTGCCATAAGCAAGGCAATATCTATACAAGGAAAGTGAAAGTTGCTCAGTCGTGTTTGACCCTCTGCAACCCTATGGACTATATAGTCCAGAGAATTCTCCAGGCCAGAGTACTGGAGTGGGTAGCCTTTTCCTTCTCCAGGGGATCTTTCCCCAACCCAGGGATCGAACCCAGGTCTCCTGCATTGTGAGCGAATTCTTTACCAGCTGAGCCACCTGGGAAGCCCATACAAGGAAAGGTCATAGCCGATCCCAGGGAGAGGCAGAGGAGTTGGGGTTGTTCTGAGGAGGGAAGTGGCTTATGTTTCAGCCACAAAGGGACCAATATCTGAAGGAAGTGCATGCCTGGCACACTTCAGAGGAGTTGAGAAACTCCTTAAGTGGTTTGTCCGAGAAGGGTACCCATGAAGCTTGGAAAGAGAGGCCCACCATTATGAGAGCAGTTATGAGGTGTGAAGACACGGTAGGACACGGGTCACGGGACTCTGAGACCGGCGGGGTTGCCACGTGGCCGCTGCCTCCACATTGGCCAAGGTTGGCAGGACTAGGCGCCTGTATCCAGTCCTGACAGAGGGGCCCCTACAAGGGCCCCCGAATGGTAGTGCTCCTGTCTTTTACAGGAGCGCTCTCCCTGAAGGTTCACGGGAAGCCTCCTCTCCATCCCCAAGGATTCACCCCTGGGGTGCATTCTCAGTCAAGGGGACAACTTTTTAAAACAGGAAAAACTCGTCTTCTTTTGTAATACAGCCGGGCCCCAGTATAAACTTGAGGACAAGGAAGCCTGGCTGGAAAATGGAAGCCTCAACTATAATACCGTCCTATGATTACATTTTGCGAAAGGCAGGGAAATTGGATAGAGTCTCCTTATGTTCAGTCCTTTATGACCCTAAGAGAGAATCCAGAGCTATGCATGTCCTGTGTTGGGGAAGCTTGTCAGTTGGGACTGGTTCAGATTATATAAAAACCCTCTCTGGTAGCATCTCTGGAGGAAAATAAGTCTTGGACAGAAGCACCTAAGTCCTGATACTCTTTCACCATCTTCACCCCTCTAGCACCATGTAATCCTCTTTATTCTCCCGTGCAAGAAGTGCAGCAGAGTCCCCTTGCCCCCTCACCCCNGCTGGGAAGGATTGGGGGCAGGAGGAGAAGGGGATGACAGAGGGTGAGATGGCTGGATGGCATCACGGACTCAATGGACATGAGTCTGAGTGAACTCCGAGAGATGGTGATGGACAGGGAGGCCTGGTGTGCTGCAATTCATGGGGTCGCAAAGACACGACTGAGTGACTGAACTGAACTGAGGGAGGGGATGTGTTAATCTCTTTAGGCAGAGCCACACAGCTCCCTGAGGCAGATCATTATGTATGATTATAATAACAAAAGCAATGAAAAGCAAAGGTTATAGTCAAAGAGACAGATCCATCATGGAGTCCTAAATGTCTCTTCCTTGGAGCAGTTCTTGTTTGTGTTTTTTGGGGCCTGTGGACATGCGCCCAGGGGAGGAATTGTCAGCTTGTAGGTTGTGCGCCTCATCAACTTTAATAGATAATACCAAACTGTTTTCCAAAGTAGTTGAACCAGCATACTCCCACCCTCAGCAAATGGGAATTTCCCTTGTTCCTTATCCTTGCCAACATTGTCTTTGTAATTTTAGCCTCTCTTTGGTGGTTTTTCCTATTGTGGAGTTAATTTGCTTTTTCCTTACTGATGAGATTGAGCACCTCGTTTTGTGACATGATTGTTCAGGTCTCTTGACCACTTTGCAACTGGGTTGTTTGGTTTTTTTCTTACTGAGCTGTAGGTATTTTAAAATATATTCTGAATATGAGCTCACTGTTGGCTGTACATGTGGCACAGTCTTCATTCAGTTGCTTGCCTGTTCACCCTTAAGGAGGAAAAGATGTTCTTAATTTTTAAAAACTAAGTCCTTAATAGAGTCTTTTTTTCTTTATGGTTAGTGTTTTATTGTGTCCTGTTCAATAAGTCTTTTCTTACTCTCAGGTTATAAACATAGACTTCTATGTTATCTTCTAGAAACGTTTTGGGTTTTTTTTTGTTTTTTCTTTTCTGACTATAGCATGTGGCGTTGGGGAACTTCCCCAACTAGGACTCAAACTTGCATCCCTTGCAGTGGAAGCACAAAGCACAGAGTTTTAACGAGTGGGCAACTAGGGAAGTCCAAAACTTTTCAGTTTTAACCCCCCAATTTTTATTTACCCCCAAATTTATTCACTGGGAGTTAATTTTTGTATACTGTGTGAGATAGGGTTAAAGTTTTAATTTAAAAAGTATTTATGGACATCTAGTTGCCCCAGCATGATTTACTGCTAAGTCCATTCTGTTCTCATTCCATTCTTACAAGATAGCCCCTGTGGGGCTAGTTTGTAATCAAGTGCTCCAATACATTTGGGCTCTCTAGTCCATTTCTTTTGTTTGTGAGAATATTTTTGCACCAGTAGCACACTGCAGTTTTATAACAGGAGTTTATATTCATTAGACCAAGTCCTCTTATCTTATTCTTTAAGAGTTTCTTGGCTATTCCCTTTTACATTTACGGAACATTTTGGAATCAGCTACAAGTTCCACTGAAGCAGCAGCAACCACAAAAACTTACACTGTTGTGATCNGGAGTTTATATTCATTAGACCAAGTCCTCTTATCTTATTCTTTAAGAGTTTCTTGGCTATTCCCTTTTACATTTACGGAACATTTTGGAATCAGCTACAAGTTCCACTGAAGCAGCAGCAACCACAAAAACTTACACTGTTGTGATCTTGATTGAGATTGCATTGTTTATAAATAAATGGGCAAAATTAATATCTTTTTAATGTTGAACTTCTGGTCCATGAACATGGTATTTTCCTCTATTTAGCTCTTACAAATTTCTTTCAAAGATATTTCATAGTTTTCTCTAAAGGTCTTTCACATCTTGTATTAGATTTATTACTAGATATTTTATTCTCTGCTGTATATTGTTTCTTTAAAAAAATTTTTTTAAGTTCTTTGCTAACCTATAGAAATATATATATATATATTTTAATTGACTTTGTATCCAGAACCTAGCTAATTTATGAAATTAATTCTAGTTATTTATATATATATATGTATGTAGGAAATGGCAACCCATTTCAGTATTCTTGCCTGGAAACTCCCACGGACAGGAGAGCCTGGTGGGCTACAGTCCATGGATTTGCCAAGAGTTGGATATAACTGAGCAACTAAGCACGCATGCATATATATATTCTTTTCAGATTATTTTCCCTTATAGATTATTCCAAGATATTGAGTATAGTTCCCTGTGTTATACAGTAGGTCCTTGTTGATTATTTATTTTATATTTAGCAGTGTGTATATGTTAATCCCAGACTGCCCCCCTGCCTTTCCCTTTAGTAACCATAAGTTTGTTTTTGCTGTGAGTCTATTTCTGCTTTGTAATAAGTTCATTTGTGTCAGTTTTTGGGATTCCACATATAAGTGATATCATGTGATATTTTTATTTCTCTGTCTTCACATACTGTGATAACCTGTACAGACATCCCTTTTGCTGCAATTAGAATTACTTCATTGTTTTTTGTGGTTGAGTAATATTCCATTGTGTATATATATCACATCTTGTTTATTCATTCATCTGTCAGAGGACATTTAGGTTGCTTCCATGTTTTGGCTATTGTAAATAGTGCTGCAGTGAACACTGGGGTGCGTGTATCTTTTCAAATTATAGTTTTCTCTGGATTTATGCCCAAGAGTGGTTTTGCTGGGTTGTATGGTGAACCTTTTTATTTATTTAACTCATAATTGCTACATCACTTTTTTTTTTCACTTAAAGGGAGTTCTTATCCTTAGTTTGCCAAAAGTTTTTAATTATATATGGATGCTGAATTGTTTCAAGTGCTTTTCTATATATATTGAGCTAATAATTTGATTTTTCTCTTTTATTCTGTTAGTGTGTTGACTTATTAACTGATTTTTCAGGTGTTAAATCAAACTTGCATATATAAAATATGGCTATGATGTTATTTTTTATATGTTCATTAATATCACTTGCTAACCTTTTATTTAGAATTTTTGCATCCTAGTAAGTTAGTAGAATAGTCCCATAATTTTTCTTTTTCTTAACATCCTTGTCAAATTTTGGTATCAAATTATACTGACCTTAAAAGTAAATTTTGGAGTTCTGGAAGATTTTGTGTAATAGTAGTATTATTTCTGAGTGAACTCCAGGAGTTGGTGATGGACAGGGAGGCCTGGCATGCTGTGATTCATGGGGTCGCAAAGAGTCAGACACGACTGAGCGACTGAACTGAACTGAAGTGAGTATTATTATACCTTGACATGTTTGGCAAAACTCACAGGTGAAGTTGTCTGGCTTTGAAGTGTCCTTTTTGGGTTTGTTGAATAGTATTACAGCCTTCAGATGTTTAACATTTTTTCTTTCACTGTCAATTTTATAAGTTTATTTCTTGTAATTTTTCATCCTAGATCTTCAACTATATTGGCATAAGTTTGTTAAAGATATTCTCCTGTTTTTAATGTCTGTATGATGTACAGTAATAGCCTCCTTTCTTATTCTTGACATTGGTTATTTGTGTCTTCTTTTTTAATCAGCCTTTCTGGTTATTTGTGCCTTCTTTCTTAATCTTTCTAGGAATTTATCAATTTTGTCTTTTTGTGAAGAATCAACTTCTAGGCCTATTGATCTTTTTTGTTTACATTTATTTTCTACTTCATTAATATCTGTCATTTGTTATTTTCTTTGTTCTGTTTCCTTTGAAAATATTAGTTAACTGACATTCAGTTTTATTTTCTAATATATACATTTCAGATAATTTTCCTTCTAAGTATGGCTTTACCTGTACTGACTTCACTGCTTTAGAATTTAGTAAGATTTATTTTATTCCCTGCTGATGGTCAATTTTTGTAAGTGTTACATGTTGTGCTTGAGAAGAATAATGTGTTCTGCAGTTGCTGGATAATTGCTCTGTTTGTCTGCTTGTGTTTGGGCGTCTTTGGTGGCTCAGCTGGTGAAGAGTCCGCCTTCAGTGAGGGAGACTTGGGTTCGATCCCTGGGTTGGGAAGATGTCTACACTGCAGTGTTCTGGCCTGGAGCATAGTCCATAGGGTCTCAGAGAGTTAGACAGGACTGAGCTTGTGTTCAGCTGTTCTACTGTAGTTATGGTTTTAGACCATTTGTCTTTGTAGTATACTTCCAATTTTTGCTTTTTATGTTTTAATACTTTATCTTTAGGACTGTATACATTTATAATTGTATATTTCTGGTGGATTGAACGTTTTATCGTTAGGGAGTGTTTGTCTATATCTCCAGAATTGCTTTTTCATTATAGTTAATGGGAGATTGATTTGGCTAATGTTTCTATGGTTATCTTTTTCATATTTTTACTTTCAGCCTTTCCATAGCCATTTATTTTAGATGTCTTTTATAAGTAGTGGATGTTGATTTCTTTTTCTTAATCCAGTTTGAAAATCTTCACCTTAATTGGATTATATAGTCAATGTATTAATACATGTGACTTGGGTTAAATTATCTTATTTCAGTGCAGTCACTCAGTCGTGTCCGACTCTTTGTGACCCCATGAACTGCAGCATGACAGGCTTCCCTGTCCATCACCAACTCCCAGAGCTTACTCAGACTCATGTCCATTGAGTTGGTGATGCCATCCAACCGTCTCATCCTCTGTCCTCCTCTTCTCCTGCCTTCAGTCTTTCCCAGCATCAGAGTCTTTTCAAATGAGTCAGTTCTTCACATCAGGTGGCCAAAGTTTTGGAGTTTCAACTTCAGCATCAGTCCTTGCAATGAATGTTCAGGGCTGGTCTCCTTTAGAATGGACTGGTTGGATCTCCTTGCAGTCCAAAGAGACTCGCAAGAGTCTTCTCCAACACCACAGTTCCAAAGCATCAGTTCTTCGGTGCTCAGCTTTCTTTATAGTCCAACTGTCACATCCATACATGACTACCGGAAAAACCATGGCTTTGACTAGATGGACCTTTGTTGGTAAAGTGATGTCTCTGCTTTTTAATAAACTGTCTAGATTGGTCATAGCTTTTCTTCCAAGGAGCAAGCGTCTTTTAATTTCATGGCTGCAGTCACCATCTGCAGTGATTAAATGTTTTCTATTTTTTCTGTCTGCTCAGTGTTCTTTTTTGCCTTCCTTCCTTGCCTTTGGTAGAATATGGGTTTTTGTTTTGTTCTTTTTAAAAATTATTTATTTATTTAACTCCATCTGGTGGCATGTTGAACCCTTAGTTGGGGCATATGTGACTAGTTTCTTGACTAGGGATTGAACCCAGGTCCTCTGCATTGGGAGCTTGGGGTCTTTGCCACTGGACCACCAGAGAAGTCTCATTTTGTTTTGTTTTATATATTTTTTAATGCTTACATTTTAAAGCCTCTGTTAGAAGTTTTATAGTCACTTCTCTATTCTTTTAGTGGTTACTATGGAGATTGTAATGCATTCTTGGCTTAATATATATTGTTAACTGATATAATCATTTTATTAAACATTTTTTAAAATCGGCACTCTTAATCTTTTCCTAGATAATACAAGGACTTTGACTTCCTTCACTCCATTTAGCCCCCCATTCTTCAATTTATATGCCATTGTTGTAATGTATTTTATTTTTTATATATTTTCAACACAAGAACATATCGTTACGACTACTTTTTAAAGTCTGTATTCAGTTAGAATTCTGCATATGTTTATCACTTTTGTTGTTCTTTCCTCTTTTCTGTACTTTTTTTGGAATCATTTTTATGCTGCCTGAAAAACATCTTTTACTCTCTCCCTTAGTGAGAGTCTACTGGTGACAGATTTTCTCAGATTTTTTATAGCTGAAAATGTACTCATTATGCTTTCATTCTTAAAGTACATTTCTGGTTTGAATGGTTGGCAGTTAATTCTTTAAGATACTGATACATTGTCTTCTGATTTGTCTTTTCTTTTTCTGGAAAAGTAAACTGTCACTCTGATCATTGCTGCTTTGTAAGAATATGTCTTTTCCTCCAATTGCTTTTATAGTTTTCCCTTTGACCTTGGTTTTCTACAGTTTTGATGGGATCCAGCTATTTGTTGATTTTTAAAGAACACTGCATGAGATGGTAGGNATTTCCTTTAGAATTGACTGGTTTCATCGTCTTGCAGTCCAAGGAGCTCTGAAGAGTCTTTTCCAACAACAACAGTTCAAAAGCTTCAATCCTTTGGCACTCAGTCTTCTTTATGGTCCAACTCTCACATCCATACATGACTACTGGAAAAACCATAGCTCTGACTATACGGACCTTTATTAAACTCTGAGTTCATAATTATACCTCTATCTTAGGGATCTTTATAGCTTTATTCTTTTTTCTATATTTCTAAATATCTTCTCTAGGAGGAAAAAACAAACAAACAAACCAAAACTTGGCTGCCATTGCCCTCAATATATTTACTTACTTGCTCAGTCCATTTACTGATGCTCTGTTGCTTAATGTAACCAAAATCAAAATGACACTCTGCCTTCTACCTCTGTGTTCCCCACTCACCACGTCATGCCTTTGGCTGGGGCTCCCTCTATGTGGTCCCCCAACCCTCTTCACTACCCTGTGTCCTCATAGTCACCATGCTAGGCTCCATGCCAGGAAGTAGAGTTGGGCATTCTTATTTTAACAATCCTTTTTGGCACATTATAGTAACTTAGCACTTCATATTTAAGAGTTTTAGTTTGGAACTTGAAAAATAAAGCCTTCTTGCCCCCCAAAATTAAGTCGGAAACTTAAGCACTTCCTTAGATGGTAATCAGCTTTAATCAGAAGAACTATGAGGCAAATCACTTGGAAACACTGTATTTTTCCTTTGAGGTACTATGCTGTAAATTCCTTCTTTTGCTGATGAGAAACTAGAAGACGTGGAATTTATTTTTATCTCAGATAACTAGTACCTGTTTGCTAATTAAGTTGTGGCATGGTCTAAAAGTAATACTAAATTTGGCCAAACTCTGTTCTTTATCTTAAATAACAATTTCTGCTGTATTTTATTGACATTCAATGTAAATTTATAAAACCTCTTGTCATATTACCCATCTCAAATATAAACCATTATACTTATTGAAACCCTTGATGTATGTTTGAGATAATTCTGAGGAGTCATAAACCTTGACTAGTGTAAAAGATAAATAATGGGTCATTAAATGTATTTGTTGATGTCTTCAGATGTATCTGAACTTAAGTCAAGTCAAGTTTCACACTGAAAACTTAGCTACTGTTCAAAAAGCAAAAGACAAAATTAAAAAAAAAAAGAAAGATGTGAAAATAGCATTTGAGATGGCAATACTGTATACTGCCTCTTTTCTACTGAAGTTAAAATAAACAAAGAAATTTAGTATTTGAGTTTCCAATCCTGTAAAATATAACAGAAAGTTTTACCTATATTTATTTATAGCTTCTGACAGTTGATATTATCTAATACCTTATTATTTACTATCAATCTTTCACTGAATTCCTATATATCAAGCATTGGGTAACATAAAATTTCTACTCTTAAAGAAGTAAAAAGTCAGACTTNCTTTTCTACTGAAGTTAAAATAAACAAAGAAATTTAGTATTTGAGTTTCCAATCCTGTAAAATATAACAGAAAGTTTTACCTATATTTATTTATAGCTTCTGACAGTTGATATTATCTAATACCTTATTATTTACTATCAATCTTTCACTGAATTCCTATATATCAAGCATTGGGTAACATAAAATTTCTACTCTTAAAGAAGTAAAAAGTCAGACTTCTCTGGTGGTCCAGTGGATAAAAATCTGCCTGCCAATGCAGCGGACATGGGTTTGATCCCTGGTTCACGAAGATCCCAAATGCCGTGGAGCAACTAAGCCTGTGTGCCACAACCACTGAAGGCCTGCATGCTTGGAGCCTGTGCTCCACAAGAGAAGCCACAGCAATGAAAAGCCCACACAATGCAAAAAGAATACCCCCTGCTCACTGCAACTAAAGAAAGCCCACAGCAATGGAAACCCAGTGCAATCTAAAAGAAGAAAAAAAAAAAGCAAAAGAAATTCAAAGAAAAATATGCAAATCTAATAACACTAGATAAAAATAAGTAACAGTATGATGGATACATGCATAAGGGCTTTGTAATAAACACAGGGAAGGTTAATCCAACCCCGTGTTGATCATGGAAGGCTGCCAAAGGGAATGGAAGACAAATCTAAACTAAACCCGGTAGTCTCTAAAAAGAAACAGCATCCTAAGAAAGGGTAACAGTAATCCAGGCAAAAGAACATGATATATTCTGAGCACTGAGGACTAAAAGGAACCGCAACAAGATATTTAAGAAATATAAAGAAGGTCTTTGAAGGTTAATTATATAGGCGGACAAGGGAAAGGGAGTAAAAAAGCTTGTGGAATCCCCTTTTACTATGTATGTACTCTAACCACTTTACTACTTTTATACTCTAACAGTTTCTTAGTCACTAGTATTACAAAAATACCTATTGCTAGTACACTCTCTTGGTCTCTTTTGTAGTTCTTACCTTTCTTCTAAATAACGTAAGAATAAACTGAATGTTTAACAGATGAGAAAAGAACACTAGGGAAACACTGAAAATGTTTTCAAATATATTTAAAATGGGACTTCTGAAAGGATTCTTCTATTCCAATACATTTGGTCTTTTACTGAGTATAACTCCTATTGCCAAAAAAAAAACCAAAAAACAAAAAACTAAGAATCTCAAGCTAAGTAAGACATTTCAGTAAGACATTTCTTTTTAATGTTTAAGTATATAAAAACCATTATTTAAAAAATAACCTGAGAAAACATGCTTATATTTCTGAAGCATGGAAACTTTAAAGGACAGAGTTGCATAATATAGTGACTTTCAAATTTTCTTAGGATAAAAATCCTTCTAAATGTTTACAAGTAATCACAAGCTTTAGCTCTGCATTCATCACAGGTAAATTATTTTACTAGCTGTATCTGCTGCCAGTGATGCAGCAAGGCCCACCACAATTCAGTGAGTCAGGAAGCTGGTAATACTGGTTCCTTATGCTTCCTTATGTCTATTTTCTCCCATGTATAAGACAGAGAACAGTCTCCCTCTCTATTTCAAGAGCTCATTGTGCAGATTAAGTAATCCTATCCTCTAACTTTACTGTTTTATTATAATCACAAACAAAATCATAGAATAAAATTAGAGAAACATTATTAAACTAATAAGGAGACTGACTATCTGTGTAAATGTTTTTTATGTACAAAAAAAAAAATTCATTATGGGTCTAACAGAGAGGAGGACAATTCTTTCACTTTCTCCGTTATCCGTGTTTTGTTTGACTTATAGGAAAATATAGGTAACAGAAAAAGTATGAACTGTATCAGTTCAGTTGCTCAGTCATGTCCGACTCTTTGCGACCCCATGAATCACAGCACGCCAGGCCTCCCTGNTCTTACTTTGCAGAAGTAATCTGAAATAGAAGATGGTGTAAGAGAATTTTTTTCTTCCAGTTAGAAACCAAAATAACTATTTTTAGGTGTTGCTGTATTTCACAAGTGAACTCCAACCTGGGAAGTTTTGCTTACTTAAGATAGACATTTATGATTAGGTTGTAGATCTCCAAGGTCTCAACCCAAAGAGAGCATCGTTACTTTCCCAACTTTCTGCTGGTGCTGATAGCTTTCCTTGTCTTTCCAGTCTGTAATTCTGCTAAAAAGTGAAAATGAAAGTCTTAGTCTCTCAGTCGTGTCCAACTCTTTGCAGTCCCATGGATTGTAGCCCATCAGGCTCCCCTGTCCATGGAATTCTCCAGGCAAGAACACTGAAGTGGGTAACCATGCCCTTCCCCAGGGCATCTTCCTGACCCAGGGGTTGAACCTGAGTCTCTCGCATTGCAGATGGATTTTTTACCATCTGAGTCACCGAGGAAGCCTCTAAATTCTGCTAAAAGCATATCCAGACTCTCAGCCGCTCAGAAGCCCCTTTGGGAAGAAGCAAATAGTAGTGCCCCCAACCCCCACCCCACAAATAGGGTTCTTGTCTCCGAGCTACTTTCCCAGGTGAAGTAATTTGTCTCTTTTTGATGTTTTGGTATTTTTAAGTATATTTTTGTCCCATTTGTATAGCTGTCCTCAGTAGTGGGTTGTCATGCGAACTACCTTGTCTACCGTTGTAAAGTGTGCTACGATTGCCCCCATTTTATAGAAAAGGAAAGTAAGCCGTTAAAGAAACTGAGTGACTTGCCATGGGTCACACAGCTAATAAGTGGGGGCCTATTTATGTCTGAATCTTTCTTTACGAGACTAACTATAGTGTTATGGGTTAACTTTATTTTCCTTTTTGTCCCCCTTGAGAATCTAGTAAAAGTGATTGACTCTACCTTCAGAAAAATGAAAACACTGAAAAATTTTCCTTTTTACTTTAAAATTTTTACTTAAAATTTTACTTTAAAAATTTTATTTTGAAGCAGTTTTAAGAGCTTCCCGGATCCCATGTGAATTAGAATATAGATGCTTCAAGTTAGAGGACGTCACAAGAGATTGCGACAGTACCCCAAACCAAACGTGTGATATTCTCAGTTTCTCATTACCCAAAATCAAAAGCTGTTCTGTCAGAAATGTGTTGAGTACTGACTGTGTTTCCAGGGCTGAACTTTCTAAAGATACAGAAGAAAGAAAAGGCGAGTTTTCTTGCTGAGCCATTGCTAACCTACTGATCAAACTGGGATGAACAGATTCGGGCGAGCTAAGAAGGTAGGCGTGAGGGTGATACGGGTGCAGACTCAGGCTGTATCCCAATGTTGTGATCTGAGATTAGCACCAGACTGTCTGGGAACTGGACTTTCTGTATCACATGGAGATCATCACACCTAGGGGAATGCACTGTTTGATAAAGGAAGGCGATTAAGTAGCAGTAAACATAGAATCTGCCTGCAACACGGGAGACTCAGGTTTGATCCTTTGGTCAGGAAGATCCCCTGCAGAAGGGAGTGGTAACACTCCCATATTCTTGGAGTGAGAATCCCCTGGTCTGAGGAGGCTGGCAGACTTCAGTCCATGGGGTCACCAAGAGTCTGACACGACAAGCGACCAACACTTTCATGTTCAAATATAGAAAAAGCTCCCCCTTCCCTGCCTAAAGGTAGGAAATAAATTTTCTTTTTGCTAGAAATAGACTCTTATCAGCCCAGAGCCAGCACCAGAGGACTCTGCAAATAAACCTTGTTGAACTAACACTTATCTTCCTCGTTAAAGAGTATACGGATTAGCTAGCCCTAGTGGAATTATACCCCTAGTTCAGATCCCTGTGTCTTGCCAATTCTTCACGAATGTACTGTTTCTTTGTCTCAAAGGTATGAGAGCTTCCTCCTCTGGCCCCTTCTTTGGATCTTCGTTCTCTTGTGTAGGTTCTCATGTACATGTACAAATTCAATACAGTTTGCATGGTTTTCCCTTCTTAGTCTGTTAGCTTTAATTTTTAGACCCAACCAGGGACTAATAGAAGGTGGAGGAGAACTTCCTTCCTCATCAAAGAGCTCCTAGTAGTGAAGGAGAGATAACAAAGCAAATGTTCTAGAAGCCCTCACTTGTTAACGAGTACCTATTTTTAGGGTAAACATACTCATCTTGCTAATTTGTAAGTATTAGCAAAGTTGCTCCTTGTTGCACTTAGCAGTTAACGTTTTTTCTTGTAGATTAATTATATATAAAAGGCATTAAAGTGTGTTTGTGCCTAATGGAGCCTGATGTGAGTGTGTGTTGGGGTGGGCAGTGGTCTATAGCTGTGTATGCAGTCCCTTACTTAATAAGCAAGTGCTGCTGGCATGGCATGGTTAGACAAAAAAAGATGTTGCTTGCTTGTTCCATGAATTCCTCCCCCTCTGCTTATCACTTCAAGAGAATTTTGTCCAAGAATGATTTAGTCACCCGTTCCAATTTGTCTTGAGACTTTACCTTTTTCTACAAAACAGCTGTAGGAACAAATACATGTGATGTGTGTAGGATTTGAGATGGCTTTTGACATCTTCTGGGTGTTTGTAAATGGATCTCCAAAAGAAGGGAAGAGAAAATGTACTCCAAGCTTCCTTTCAGAAATTTGAGAGAATGAGGCTGCCTTCCTATTTTAGGGATAGTGCGGTTATTTTCTTCTTTGGCATCATCACACATAGAAGTGTGTGTGTGTGTGTACGTGTGTGTTCCATTGCATCTGACTCTTTTGTGACCCTGTGGACTGCAGCTGGCCAGGCTCCTCTGTCCGTGGGATTCTCCAGGCAAGAATACTGGAGTGGGTCGCCATTTCCTCCTCCAGGGGATCTTCCCCACCCAGGGAGCCAGCACACATCTCCTGCACTGGCAGGTGGATTCTTTACCACTGAGCCACCAGGGAAGCCCCATGTGCAGAGGGGACTCATTTTATTATTTATTTTTTTAACTGGAGGATGTTTGATTTGCAATGTTGTGTTTCTGCTGTAGAGCAAATTGAATTAGTTTTTAGATTATTTTCCCATATAGGTCATTACACAGTATTGAATAGAGTTCCCTGTGCTATCCACAGGTCCTTTTTAGTTACCAGTTTTATATATTGTTGTTGCTGTTCAGTCACTAAGTCATGCTTGACTCTTTCTGACTCCATGGACTGCAGCACTAGAGGCTTCCCTGTCCTTCACTATCTCCCGGAATTTGCTTAATTCATGTCCATTGAGTTGGTGATGTCATCCAGCCCGCTCATCTTCTGTTGCCCCCTTCTTCTCCTGCTCTCCATCTTTCCCAGCATCAGGGTCTTTTCCAGTGAGACAGCTCTTTGCATCAGGTGGCCAAAGTGGTGGAGCTTCAGCATCAGTCCTTCTAATGAATATTCAGGGTTTATTTCCTTTAGGATTGACTGGTTTGATCTCCTTGCTGTCCAAGGGACTCTCAAGAGTCTTCACACAGTTTCAAAAGCATCAGTGCTTAGGCGCTCAGCCTTCTTGATCTTTCAACTCTCACATCCATACATGACTACTAGAAAAACCATAGCTGTAACTATAAGGACCTTTGTTGGCAAAGAGATGTCTTTGCTTTTTAATATGCTGTCTAGGTTTGTCATAGCTTCCCTTGCAAGGAGCAAGGCTCTTTTAATTTCATAGCTGTAGTCACCATCTGAAGTGATTTTGGAGTTCAAGAAAATAAAATTTGTAGTCCAAGAAAATAAAATCTGTCACTGCTTCCACTTTTTCCCCATCTATTTGCTGTGAAGTGATGGGACTGGTTGCCATGATCTCAAGTTTTTGAATAAGCCAGCTTTTTTCACTTTCCTCTTTCACATCAAGAGGCTCTTTAGTTCCTCTTTGCTTTTTGTCATTAGAGTGGTATCATTTGCATATCTGAGATTATTGATAGTACTCCTTACTCCAGTACTCTTGCCTTGAAAATCCTATGGACGGATGAGCCTGGTGGGCTGCAGTCTATGGGGTCACTAAAAGTCGGACACGACTGAGCGACTTCATTTTCATCTTTCACTTTCATGCACTGGAGAAGGAAATGGCAACCCACTCCAGTGTTCTTGCCTGGAGAATCCAGGGGAGCCTGGTGGGCTGCCGTCTATGGGGTCGCACAGAATCGGACACGACTGAAGTGACATAGCAGCTTAGCAGCAGGCAGTCTTGATTCCAGCTCATAATTCAGCCAGCCCGCCATTTCGCATGATGTACTCTGCATAGATGTGAAACAAATAGGGTGACAATATACAGCTTGCCGTACTCCTCTCCCAATTTGGAACCAGTCTGTTGTTTCATGTCCGGTTCTAACTGTTGTCCATACAGGTTTCTCAGGAGACAGGTAAGGTAGTCTGGTATTCCTATCTCCCTTAAGAATTTTCCATAGTTGGTTGTGATCTATGCAAAGGCTTTAGTGTACTCAGTGAAACACAGTAGATGTTTTTTTAGAATTCCCTTGCTTTTTCTATGATCCAATGGATGTTGGCAATTTGATCTCTGGTTTCTCTCCCTATTCTAAATCCAGCTTGTATATTTGAAAGTTCTCAGTTCATGTACTGTTAAAGCCTAGATTGAAGGATTTTGAGCATTACTTTGCTAGCGTGAGATGAGTGCCACTATGTGGCTGTTTGAATATTCTTTGGCATTGCCTTTATTTTGGATTGGAATGAAAACTGACTTTTTCCAGCCCTGTGGCCGCTGCCGAGTTTTCCGAATTTGCTGACATATTGAGTGCAGCACTTTAGCAGCAGCATCTTTTAGGATTTGAAATAGCTTAGCTGAAATTCCATCACCTCCACTGTTAGGCCCCAGAAAGGCCTATTCTCGGGAAACGTCGCCTCACAGATCACCAAGACTCGAATTCGATGCAAAAAGCAAGAGGGTTTATTGAACCGGCGCGCCGGGGTTCGAACTTCCTCGAAAGGAGCGAACGAACCCCGACTTCAGTTACAAAACAGTTTTTATACACTAAAGCTGCAAGCAGGTATAGGAGGGTGAAGACACTTTGAACACACTGATTGGTGGGCTTTCCTTGACTTTTACAGAGATAGGTCTGGAATTTGTTGGAATGCATCAGGTTGTAGGAGGATAATTAACTTCCTTGCAGCAGTTAGCCAATTTCTGAAGAAATAATGCTCTAGGTAATCTTTAACATGGGAAGCCAATTACCCGGGGGGTCTCTTGTGAGGACCAGGCAACTAGGCTATAAGTCATCTGATAGGGAACAGGTCCTTTTTCCATGAGTCATGGCTCGCCTCTTAAATCAGAACAAAGGATTGCTAATAATTTTTAACTTTTTCCCTTCA
>SJYV01003928.1:67042-146128 GCA_006410875.1 Neotragus pygmaeus | reverse complement strand
AAAAAATTTCTGTATATAAAGATATGTGGTTAATTAGTCATTCAGAGATTTGTAGTTGAGAAATATCCTCACTTAGTAGTTGGTTTAACCAGAGAACCAGTGAAGAAGTCATTGACCCACTTTCTCTGTTGCTTGGTTTTTCTTTCCTGTCAGGCCATGAATTCAGAGGACAGGCCAGTCATTTTTCAAGTCATTCTGCAATTGCCTCTGGCTTCTCGTTTGCTCCAACATTTCACAATGTGCTGTTGATTACTTACAGTCGCTTTCAGGGAGCCAGTGTTCTCTGGCTGTGGGATCCAATCAAGAGATCCATTAAGGTCCTCCTAACTGTGCACGGGAGATCAGGATTGTAAACTGTCATTGGGATGAATCAAGCTTTCTTACTTTCTGTTTGAGACCAAGAAGAGGTGAATAGCTATCCAGCCCCTCTGAGGAGAGCTCTGTAAAGTGCATGCATGCCCACCTTCCAGCTCTATTATTCTAGGCTTGCTGGGCAAGTATTTGCTAGAGGGAAGGTCAAGTAGGTGAAGGACTGGGGAGTCTGGCATGCTGCAGTCCGTGAGGTCGCAAAGAGTCAGACACAATTTAGCAACTGAGGAACAAAATCAAGTAGAACGTTAAGGATTTGATCTCTGTTTACACCCTAAACAGAAAATATGAACTGTTTATTTCGGTTTGTTTAATACCAGAAAACTCTATATTTTAATAATACAAATGGATTTTTAAAATCTTTGTATTAACCTAGGAACCAGGGCAGTCTCTAATAAAAGTAAGCAAATCTTCACAGATTTATATTTGGACTCTGTAACTACAACTTTTAAAGAAGAAATCATTTAATTACTTTTTTTTTACACCATTGGTATTTTATAATATTTGCATATCTATTACTGTCAATATAATGAATAATGTAAAGTACATTATTTCTTAAAGCATCTTTTTAATAATGTTCAAATTTGTGTCGTCTAAAAGCTAATCTCCAAAGTCATTGTTATTGTGGTCCTATTGTTGTGTATTTTCTATTCTTTTTACAATTAGCATAGAGTAGAAAGGCAGAGGAGCTAACATTTGCTGAAATTCTCTTGTGGCTCAAGCATTCTGCTGAGACCCTTTCACACGTCACTAATTTGATGTTCATAACAACTCTACGGGTTAGTTTATCTCCCCTCTATTACAGATGAGGAAACTGTCTGGAGAAGTTAAGTATCTTACTTGAGGAGACCCTGCTAATAACAAACAGAACTTATATTTGTACTTAGGTTTGACTGCATTTGGAAAGAAAAAAGGATGAAAAGGCAGATAAAAAGGAGAGAGGAAGATGAAATTGTAATGCAGACTTTTGATGCCAAAAGCTCAGTTTCTCCATTCACTGGTGCCGAATCCAATCTCAGAGATAGAGTTTTGGGTGAAGTAGAAAAGGATAGGTTTATTGCTTTGCCTGGCAGAGGAGGCCACATGGGGTAATACACTCAGAATCCCATGTACCAGCTTAGAAATGATAGTGAGAATTTCACAGTAATTGTTCAAGGAGGGAGCTATCAGCTCATTCCAAGGGTTGATGGTGAGGTCAGTAGGAGTCAGCACCATCTACACTCAGGTCCATCTGGCCTGGGGTCTGCCTGCTTGTGGGCAGCACACCATTGTTCATCCCCCACTGCTCCCACCTGAGAGGGGTTTCAGTGCCTTCAAAATAGCTCAAAGATATTGATATGAGTTTAGATTGGTTGGCAACCAGGATGTTGCCCCAAGGTTGCGCTGCTGTTTCTCTTGACTCTTTGTTTCTCCCAGGCTTGGATCCCCTCCTTACCCCAATTAAGGACTGCTTGAATCTACCTATGGGAACTCAGGGAAGGTCACAGTGGCTAAATGAAGGCTGTTTCCTATAATCAAAGAAAGGGAGGTCACAGAAAATCTCTGGGCCTAGGAACCTCTCGGGACCCGGTACCACTTTGGAAAGCTAAAGGAAACCCAGGCGAAGCCCGTCTCCGTCTTAGGAAAGCAGCCTTGAGCTTGGAAGGAAGGGAGGCGGCAGTGCCAGGTGTTGTCCCTGCATAGTGGTTGCCATGGTTACAGCTAACCGACTGTATGCCAGGAGGAGACCTGAAAACTCTCTCTGAATTTTCCTAAAGTAGATCTTCAAACTTTCTCCATATCCAACCTTCCAATGAAGCTGTCTTTGAGACCATGATATGGAGCCATTCCGATTTATACAGTTGACAGGGCATTGAACCCTTGGATGGAGGACCAGGGAAGGAAATACGCCTGTGTGTATGGATCCTCTACAAAGAAAACCAGTCTCCATGTTTATTGTGTGGAAGGTCGACCTCAAAAGGGTTATGGTTACCAAAGGAGGAAAAATATATATTTGTCATACCACATTGATTTTTATTAATGTAATTTGTGTAAAATGTCATAAAGATTTTTTGAATTTAATATCTGCTTCTTTTTTCTTTGTAGATATTAAAATATTGAGTTTTTGTGATAGGATTGTTTTAATTGTTTGGCTCCCAAAACTTTTTTTTTTTTTTAAAGATACTGTAAAAGAAAACAATTGAAATTATATACAAGATTTGTGGAATTCATTAGGAAGATGTATTTATCTGAAACTGAGGTTCCACCACTTTCATTGGCCCCTTAAAGTGAAATGTGAGTCAGAAAAACAGAAGAGCCTAAAGTCTTACTTTTCTCAACTCTGAATTTCCTACCAAAGTGATTTTCAAGAATTTATTGCTGTTGCTTGCAGTAGGATTTTAAATTTTTATTAGAATATAGTTGATTTACAATGCTGTGTAAGTGCTTCTTTCGTACTCTCATCCTGAAACCCAGGTATATGACCCTTCAACTATAGTTCTCAGTTTCTCATTGTGGGGAAGGCGCCAGGGGTGTGTGTGTATGTAGAGACAGGACTGCCTTCGTCTGAAGACTGATGTTGCCCCAGCTGCTCTCTTCCTTGCAAATGCTTCCATCAGGAACCTCTCCCTAGGATGCTCTGTAATGTCAAGTACACAGCTCTGACAGCTAAATGCCCTGGTTCTCCCTTAATTCTCCTTCCCTTTAGATGAATGGAGAGAAAAACTGGGTCCAAATACAGAACAGTGAGTAAGCATCTCCCTTTTTCACTGAAAATGTAGTTATCACTTATTGTGCAAGATGTAGAAGCAACCTAAGGGTCCAGATGAGTAGATGAATGGATAAAGAAGATGTGGCATAGACAGAGAATGGGATACTACTCTGCCATAAAAAGGAATGAAAGCTTGTCACTTGCAACAGCATGAATGGACTTAGAAGGTATTATGTGAAGTGAAATAAGTCAGAGAGAGAGACAAGCACTGTATGCTATCACTTAAATGTAGAATCTAAAAAATAAAACAAACTAGTGAATATAACAGAAAATACACATACGGATAAAGAGAACAGCCTGCTGGTTACCAGTGGGGAGAGGGAATGGGCAGAGCAGGATGGCAGCGGGGGATTAAGAGGTACAATGTGTATCAAGTACGTATGTATAAAGTAAGTTACAAGGATAGACTGTACAACAGGGAATATATATATATAGTCAATATTTTATAATAACTCTAAATGAAATCATAACCTTTAGAATTTGTGAATCATTATGTACACCTGAAACTTATAATATTGTGTATCAGCTGCTCCTCAGTAAAACCAAGAAAATAAAATACATTTCAGCTATCAACCTAACCGTTGTTCAGTTCACTTCGCTTATTAAACAGCCCTCATGATACTGACCCCCAGACTAGGAACTGCAAACCCCTCTTCCTCCCTATTCTCTGTTTTGCAAAAGAATCATCTCTTGTCTCCCAAATATGGCCCTGCTTGGGTGTAACCTGTGAGCTTTAGGAAGAGGGTGCCATATGCCCTGTGACTCTCACCGGTTTCTCTGCACCCGCTGTCCCCTTCCCCTTCATTCTCTCCTTGATAAAAGTCATTATTTCTCTCTTCCTACAGCCCCCATCTTCATGGCAAATTCCATAGAGCCCTTACAGAGGCACCGTGTGGTTCTGCTTTTGAAAAGATTCATACCTTTATGGACTGTTCTTTTAAGAGCCCTGCTAATCTTGTCCATATGATTCCAATTTTGGGGGTGTGTTCAACCAAGCAAGCTCACCGTGACTTTTTCATAACTTAGATAGCTTGGGTTGTACCCGCAATAGAAGTATCTGTAGTGAATCGTGATCTGTTGTCTCCTTTCTAGGGGCCAAGAAAAACTTTGGCAGAGGACACCTCTTACTTTTTCACTTTTTGTGAACATTTCAGTTTGTCGCAGGGACTGAATACAATTAATTGGATTTGACAGTCGTACTAAACAAACTTTGGCAGGTGTGCTTTTAAAGCCACTCGCAGATTTCTACTTCTGTGTGCTGATAACCCATGTTTTTTTAAAATTTAGATGAACACAAGGATTTTATAAAGTCCCGAGATGAATACATTTTTTTCCCTTGCTCTCACTCACCATCTAGATCTTTGTCTTACAGAAATCCATAACATTAATACCTACACAGAATGGGAGAGAGTATTTTTAAAAAAGCTGAGTAGATGGGATCATTCATTTATGGAAGTGCCTTGGAAATGTCCTTCACATAGAACATAAATGTCAAAGAGAGTGTCTGTTCTTATTTAGGATCGTTTACGGCACATAGAGTTTGATAAAAAGAAATTCTGTATCACCCTTCATGATAAATTATCTTTGGGATGAAGGAGTTTAAACATCTTCGTGGTTGCTTCTTCAAAGGGACTTCCGGGAGTGAAAGGAGACCCAGCAGTGTCATGGTTTTTAACTCTGAGACTGGTTTCAACCAAAAGTGGGCATGGTTCTCCCTACCCAACTCACACATTTATTGTCAGGGCCAAGTGAAATACTGAAAACCAGAAGTGTCCGTTTACTGTGGTATTAGGATTCCATGTTTTCAAATGAAGTCCTCTTTTGTCAGTATCATCCATCTACCCAGCAAAACCAGAAACAACCCAGTGACCGAATAGAAAGTCTCCTGGGCAGCCTATAAGCTCAGTGGGAGCATGTGTCGAGTGAAAGTGTGCGTAAATAAAGCTGCCTTGACCACAAGGAGCAGATGGTCACTGAAAGAAGGAAGGAAAGAATGAGATGAGGAAAAGGAAGGGGAGAGGGAAGGAGGGGTGGAAGAAGAAAAGGAAAAAGAAGAGAACACCAGGAAGAGAAAAACGTTCTGTTATAGTAACTGTCTCGGAGAAGGCAATGGCACCCCATTCCAGTACTCTTGCCTGGAAAATCCCATTGACGGAGGAGCCTGGTAGGCTGCAGTCCATGGGGTCGTGAAGAGTCGGACACGACTGAGCAACTTCACTTCCGTTTTTCAGTTTCATGCATTGGAGAAGGAAATGGCAACCCACTCCAGTGTTCTTGCCTGGAGAATCCCAGGGATGGGGGAGCCTGGTGGGCTGCCGTCTATTGGGTCGCACAGAGTTGAACACGACTGAAGCGACTTAGCAGCAGCATAGTAACTGTCTGGGGTGGTAAATTGTCGGGTTTTTTTAAAATTTTCCTTTGACTGTACCCTGGCTTTCTCTAGTTGCAGTGATTAGATCCTAGTCTTTGTTGGGGTGTGCAGGCTTCTCATTGCAGTGGTTTCTCCTGTGGAGCAGGAGGGTCAGAAGCTGTGGCACATGGGCTTAGCTACTTCTCAGCATGGGGAAGCTTCATGGACCAAGGATCAAACCCGTGTTTCTTGCATCGGCAGGTGGATTCTTAAATCCACTGGGCCAGGGAAGTCCCAGGTTGTTTGTTTTTTAAAGCTAAGTGAAACTGGCAATTTTTTTGATTTCTTTGGAAGTGGTTTAATGCCTTATTTCTACATCAGTCATAGAGTCAAAAAGAAGCGTGGGTAGTTCCCTATACCTTGAGATCTCTTGTACCTTGGATTCCCTGTACATTGTTTATAGGACAATCCAAGAAGGAAACAGAATGCCTGCCTAAGTGTTCTTGGGGAGCCTTTTGCCCAGGTACAATCAGAAGAATCTGGCTTTATGAAAATGAATGCAAATTCAGGTAATAACAATTTAATATCATTTAGTTTAAGGGTGTAGGGTTTTCCTGAAATTAAGACAGGAATTTAAGGTCCAAGCATTAAGAAGCATCAAATTTATAATCCCTAACACACCTCCTTGAAGGATTTGGAAAACCTCTCTCTGAAGTATTTCTTTGGAAACTTTTTCTTATTTTCCTGGGCAAGTCTGGTCCTGATACCAGCTAAATAAAGGAGAGATTAGTACCTAGTATTTAATAACTCCTGGCATTTAATACTCAAATAATTATTTTTGAAAGGCTTGAGGAAGGATGGAGTGGAGGGAAGAGGCTGTTGTCTACCTTGTAAAGGTCAATTTTTAAAAAGCATTAAGCATTTAGGGATATTCTTTATTGCACAAAGAACCATCTTTTCCCAAATATTTTGAAACTTGGAGTTTCTAGTTTTGGTGGAGCTATAGTTTATGGCAGGGGCCTCCAACCTCTGGGATCTAATGCTTGATGATCTAAAGTGGAGCTGATGGAATAGTAACAGAAATAAAGTTCACAATCAATGTAATGCACTTGAATCATCCTGAAATCATGGCCCCGCCCCTGGTCTGTGGAAGAATTGTCTTCCATGAAACCAAGCCCTGGTGCCAAAAAGGTTGGGGGCNAAGAGCCCTGCTAATCTTGTCCATATGATTCCAATTTTGGGGGTGTGTTCAACCAAGCAAGCTCACCGTGACTTTTTCATAACTTAGATAGCTTGGGTTGTACCCGCAATAGAAGTATCTGTAGTGAATCGTGATCTGTTGTCTCCTTTCTAGGGGCCAAGAAAAACTTTGGCAGAGGACACCTCTTACTTTTTCACTTTTTGTGAACATTTCAGTTTGTCGCAGGGACTGAATACAATTAATTGGATTTGACAGTCGTACTAAACAAACTTTGGCAGGTGTGCTTTTAAAGCCACTCGCAGATTTCTACTTCTGTGTGCTGATAACCCATGTTTTTTTAAAATTTAGATGAACACAAGGATTTTATAAAGTCCCGAGATGAATACATTTTTTTCCCTTGCTCTCACTCACCATCTAGATCTTTGTCTTACAGAAATCCATAACATTAATACCTACACAGAATGGGAGAGAGTATTTTTAAAAAAGCTGAGTAGATGGGATCATTCATTTATGGAAGTGCCTTGGAAATGTCCTTCACATAGAACATAAATGTCAAAGAGAGTGTCTGTTCTTATTTAGGATCGTTTACGGCACATAGAGTTTGATAAAAAGAAATTCTGTATCACCCTTCATGATAAATTATCTTTGGGATGAAGGAGTTTAAACATCTTCGTGGTTGCTTCTTCAAAGGGACTTCCGGGAGTGAAAGGAGACCCAGCAGTGTCATGGTTTTTAACTCTGAGACTGGTTTCAACCAAAAGTGGGCATGGTTCTCCCTACCCAACTCACACATTTATTGTCAGGGCCAAGTGAAATACTGAAAACCAGAAGTGTCCGTTTACTGTGGTATTAGGATTCCATGTTTTCAAATGAAGTCCTCTTTTGTCAGTATCATCCATCTACCCAGCAAAACCAGAAACAACCCAGTGACCGAATAGAAAGTCTCCTGGGCAGCCTATAAGCTCAGTGGGAGCATGTGTCGAGTGAAAGTGTGCGTAAATAAAGCTGCCTTGACCACAAGGAGCAGATGGTCACTGAAAGAAGGAAGGAAAGAATGAGATGAGGAAAAGGAAGGGGAGAGGGAAGGAGGGGTGGAAGAAGAAAAGGAAAAAGAAGAGAACACCAGGAAGAGAAAAACGTTCTGTTATAGTAACTGTCTCGGAGAAGGCAATGGCACCCCATTCCAGTACTCTTGCCTGGAAAATCCCATTGACGGAGGAGCCTGGTAGGCTGCAGTCCATGGGGTCGTGAAGAGTCGGACACGACTGAGCAACTTCACTTCCGTTTTTCAGTTTCATGCATTGGAGAAGGAAATGGCAACCCACTCCAGTGTTCTTGCCTGGAGAATCCCAGGGATGGGGGAGCCTGGTGGGCTGCCGTCTATTGGGTCGCACAGAGTTGAACACGACTGAAGCGACTTAGCAGCAGCATAGTAACTGTCTGGGGTGGTAAATTGTCGGGTTTTTTTAAAATTTTCCTTTGACTGTACCCTGGCTTTCTCTAGTTGCAGTGATTAGATCCTAGTCTTTGTTGGGGTGTGCAGGCTTCTCATTGCAGTGGTTTCTCCTGTGGAGCAGGAGGGTCAGAAGCTGTGGCACATGGGCTTAGCTACTTCTCAGCATGGGGAAGCTTCATGGACCAAGGATCAAACCCGTGTTTCTTGCATCGGCAGGTGGATTCTTAAATCCACTGGGCCAGGGAAGTCCCAGGTTGTTTGTTTTTTAAAGCTAAGTGAAACTGGCAATTTTTTTGATTTCTTTGGAAGTGGTTTAATGCCTTATTTCTACATCAGTCATAGAGTCAAAAAGAAGCGTGGGTAGTTCCCTATACCTTGAGATCTCTTGTACCTTGGATTCCCTGTACATTGTTTATAGGACAATCCAAGAAGGAAACAGAATGCCTGCCTAAGTGTTCTTGGGGAGCCTTTTGCCCAGGTACAATCAGAAGAATCTGGCTTTATGAAAATGAATGCAAATTCAGGTAATAACAATTTAATATCATTTAGTTTAAGGGTGTAGGGTTTTCCTGAAATTAAGACAGGAATTTAAGGTCCAAGCATTAAGAAGCATCAAATTTATAATCCCTAACACACCTCCTTGAAGGATTTGGAAAACCTCTCTCTGAAGTATTTCTTTGGAAACTTTTTCTTATTTTCCTGGGCAAGTCTGGTCCTGATACCAGCTAAATAAAGGAGAGATTAGTACCTAGTATTTAATAACTCCTGGCATTTAATACTCAAATAATTATTTTTGAAAGGCTTGAGGAAGGATGGAGTGGAGGGAAGAGGCTGTTGTCTACCTTGTAAAGGTCAATTTTTAAAAAGCATTAAGCATTTAGGGATATTCTTTATTGCACAAAGAACCATCTTTTCCCAAATATTTTGAAACTTGGAGTTTCTAGTTTTGGTGGAGCTATAGTTTATGGCAGGGGCCTCCAACCTCTGGGATCTAATGCTTGATGATCTAAAGTGGAGCTGATGGAATAGTAACAGAAATAAAGTTCACAATCAATGTAATGCACTTGAATCATCCTGAAATCATGGCCCCGCCCCTGGTCTGTGGAAGAATTGTCTTCCATGAAACCAAGCCCTGGTGCCAAAAAGGTTGGGGGCCGCTGCTTTATGGTTGTAGAGATACATTTCATTCCTATAAACAGTGATTTTAGGTTTTGTTTTTTTTTTAATACAGTGTGATAAATGGAAACTGGTGCTTGGCTCCAATCTCAGCAGAGTGGTAGGGAGTGATGAAGACCAGGGCAAGTCGGGGAGTCTATGGCTTATCGAAATGCCTAGTCATGTAACAAGAACCTACTGTGTGTCACAGGGAACTATACCCTGTAATGACTTATATGAGGAAAGAATCTAAAAAAGAGATGATATATTATATGTATAACTGAATTGCTTTGCTGTACACCTACAACTAATACAACATTGTAAGGTATACACCAATAAACATTAGCTTAAAGAAATAGCTAGTCAAAGGCTGATATTTACACTGGAAATTGTAGTGTCACCATGATGCATAGCATTATAATTTATAAATAATCTGCTGTTGGTTGACTTGTATCAGTAGCAGTGTTCATTCCCTGATATTTGTTCAGCATCTTTGAAATTAGCTTCACCGTGTTATAGATGTAAATAGTCACACTTTCCACAGAGAATTGTTTTTTTGATAACAGCTAGGGGATTTTGGGGCTTGGTGGATTATTGTGTTTTGTGGTATAAACAACGCTGGAGAGATTTGAGTTCTATGTTGAAACTGGCTGTAACTGGCAATGGTGTGGCTACTTGACCAAGACTAGATTTCAATTCAGAACTGAGCAGTGTTTGTTGAGGACTTGGAGAACATGTGTGAATAAACGATAACAATAACTTAATTGGGAAAGGTGTTCTGGTTTTCTCAAAATCTTCATGTGTTTGAGACATCTTATGTCTGGGGCTTCCCAAGTGGCGCTAGTGATAAGGAACCTGCCTGCCAATGCAGCAGACGTAGGAGACGTATGCGACCCCATAGATGGCAGCCCACCAGGCTCCCCCGTCCCTGGGATTCTCCAGGCAAGAATACTGGAGTGGGTTGCCATTTCCTTCTCCAATGCATGAAAGTGAAAAGTCAAAGTGAAGTCACTCAGTCGTGTCCAACTCTTCGCGACCCCATGGACTGCAGCCTACCAGGCTCCTCCGTCTGTGGGATTTTCCAGGCAAGAGTACTGGATTGGGGTGCCATTGCCTTCTCCGCACACATGTTAGTGTCTTGCTGTTAAAGCAGAATGCAGTCACAGAGATGAATATATTTGCAACTGAACAAAGGTACTGTTAGTGTTTGGTTTTCTTTATAAACCAGACCTGTGATCAGTGTCTGACAGGGAAGTCAGCCAAAGAAGGGTGTGTTACTCATACATTTTTCAATACTCTTGAGTTTATATTTTCAACTGGTACTGCCTCTGGAGATAGCAGTCAATTATTTAAACGTGTATGTAGACTTGTGCTTAAAGAGCATGGCTTTGAAGCCCCACTGTGAGCAGGTCCCACCCAGGGCCCTGTGCACTCAGAAAAAGAAAGAAAACTGAAGTTGCTCAGTCATGTCCAATTCTTTGTGACCCCATGGACCATAGGCTACCAGGCTCCTCTGTCCATGGAATTTTAGATATACTTAGAAAAACGTATTGCTTCTGAGCTGTGCCTCTGTGAAGACACAGCCCCCGGGGCAGAGCTGGGGCTAGATTCAACCCCACCTGTCTCTCTTACCAGGTATCTTTCTGCAATGCGGAAACAGCTAAGAGAGAGAGAATAATCCTGTATTTGAGTTTCATACTTACTTCTCACATCCAAGTGGTATGATTTGGGGCCAATGGCCTGTCCCTGTGTCAGTCTCCTCATCTGTATGGTGAAGATGAAAGTAGTGCCACATATTGGAGTTGTCTACTTGTTGGAGAAGACTCTTGAGAGTCCCTTGGACTGCAAGGAGATCCAACCAGTCCATTCTAAAGGAGATCAGCCTTGGGATTTCTTTGGAAGGACTGATGCTAAAGCTGAAACTCCAGTACTGTGGCCACCTCATGTGCAGAGTTGACTCATTGGAAAAGATTCTGATGCTGGGAGGGATTGGGGGCAGGAGGAGAAGGGGACGACAGAGGATGAGATGGCTGGATGGCATCACTGACTCGATGGACGTGAGTCTGAGTGAACTCTGGGAGATGGTGATGGACAGGGAGGCCTGATGTGCTGCAATTCATGGGGTCACAAAGAGTCGGACGTGACTGAGCGACTGAACTGAACTTTTATAGAAGGAAAACATTGAGAACAGCTGTTGGATCTCAACAAGAGCCCAGTGCATCATGGTGATCATCATGAGGAAAGAGTGGGGAGGCCCAGTCTATGTCATTGGGCTCTGTTTTTTTTTGGGTGATGGTGTCTATTAGCTGGAAGAAGTGGAAACTCAAAAGGAGTACTGCTTCTTACTGAATTCTTACTGAATTTAGCCTTGAGATCCCAAGCACCAGTTAAGGAACAGTTTCACTTCACAATATAGTGGGAAGAGAAGAGGATTTGGAATAAGTTGGTCTGCCTTTGAGTCCCACGTCTACTAACTTCATTTTTACATATAGAAGGTGAGAAAAATAATACCTACTTGGGATTTTTGCTAAGATCAGGTGAATAATGAATCTGAGCGTACTGAAGCACTCTGCTGATGTTTCATTTAGTTTTACTGTGGGATCACATAGAGTTTTAGACCACGTGTTCCTTCCACAAGACAGGCACCAGCTTGGAAACCATTTACTCTTGTGAATTGATTGTTTTGGTGGTTTCAAAGACTTTAAAAAATGGGTTAGTTAGAATGAAGCTGTCAGTGAGGGGAGGCTGACAGGGGAGGCTCAGGCTCCAGGTGAGAGGAGAGTTCTCCAGGTCCCACAGCCCCAGCCCCACTTGTCTCTGAGAAGATGCTGCCAGATCGCCCATCACGCAAACTGGCAGAAAGCTNAGTTAGAAGAAAATTTCTGGATTTTTGGCAGCGAGATTCCTCATAATAATTAGTGATCCTAATCATAACAATACATAACATCAGTTGAGTGCTTACCAAGAGTTCCGCTGATTTGACCATCACAGTGATCCCAGTGCACTCCCATTTGACCATCACGGTGACTCCAGTAAGTAGCACCTAACATTATTCCTGTTTTGCAGAGGAGGGTTCTGAACCTAAGGTCACGTACACAGCGGGTAAGTACTTGAGGTGGTGGTGTGGGAGCCTGGGCAGTCTGCCTTGAGCCCACCTGCTTCATTACTCTCAGCCAACTTCCCTTTCCCCCGTGCATTTCTGGTACCTCAGAAGCTACTTTAAATGGCCCCCTGATCTGAGTAAGAATGTGGTTGACTTTCTGCATAAAGGACGGGTGTTGGTGTCATTAAACTTGAGTTCACTGAGGATAGACAAGTACTGTCTCTTTGGTTGCTTAGAATAGCAGCTTAGAGGATATCCAGGTGGAAGTGGTTGTTTGGCAGTAGGAAGGGCTGTCTGCAGTGTTCTCTGTCTTGGGTAGGGAGCAGCCACTGTTCATACGTGCTCCCTGTGGTGCTCAGCTGCCTGGCATTGTTTCAGTATCCTTGAGATACAGGCAGTTATTGTTGTTCAGTCACTCAGTCGTGTCCGACTCTTTGCGACCCCATGGACTGCCGCACACCAGACTTCCATGTCTTATCACCAACTCCCGGAGCTTACTCAAACTCATGTCCATTGAGTTGGTGATGCCATCCAACCATCTCATCCTCTGTCGCCCCCTTCTCTTGCCTCAATCTTTCCCAGCATCAGGGTCTTTAACAGCGAGTCAGCTCTTCACATCAGGTGAAAGCGTCCTGGTGGACCCTTGCAGGCTTACTATTCATATCTTGGACTGAACTCTCAGACAAACCTTTTTAATACCTTGACTCAGAATGGACCTCAAGGGTAAAGCTACAGAAAGTAACAGGTGAAGTTACAGGAAGAGACCAAAGTAGTTGGAGGTTTTTGCTATCTAATTAGGAGTCCATGTGGGAGAAGCCATAATCCCTGTCACTCACTAATACCAAAATTTTTAGCCCCAGAGAGGCCTCAACAAAATGTCTGGGTGACTTGGTCTTGATATCCCCCCAAAACAGAGTGCTTGCTTACATGCAAATAAAATAATTGCTCCAAGGACTTTCACTAAGGATCATTTTTTTTTTAAATTTTGTTTTGAAAATCAAGAGGAAGGAGAGTATAGCCTGTTAAATGGAACTGAAGTTTACCATCTCTCTGATGCCTTACTGGGCTCTTGGCTGTTGTGATGGACAAGCTGAAATTTGGGAATGACGTTGAATGCAATCTCATTTCCACATCATCAGAATCCTCTAGTACTGGTTGTAGTTGTAGAAGTGCTTAGTCGCTTAGTTGGGTCTGACTCTTGGCGACACTTTGGACTGTAACCTACCAGGCTCCTCTGTCCATGGATTTTTCAGCAAGAATACTGGAGTGGGTTGCCATTTCCTTCTCCAGGGGATCTTCCTGATCCAGGAATCAAACCTAAATTTCCTGTGTCTCCTGGGTTGCAGGCAGATTCTTTACCCACTGTGCCATCAGGGAAGCTCTGGTACTGGTTATCTCTCATTAAAACTGCAGGGATTTGTGTTGAAACCATGCACATCTTTAAAAACTTAGGAAAAACACATTAGCTAATCTATCTTTACCCTTGTTACTCTGATGAGAGCTTAACATTCTAAAGGCCAGTGAAGTGGCTTCACTGTATTGACATGTGACAATGGAAATGTGAGCTGAGGCTAACCAGATAATGGCTCTTCGCAGCTGTGGTGAATGGAGACTGTATGACATAGAGAACACCCAAAAAGGAGGAAAAGGAAGAATTAAGGGTACAGAGGAGGTCTCTGGTGGTCCAGTGGTAAAGACTCTGCACTGCTGCTTCAGGGAGCATGGATTCCATCCCTGCTCGGGGAACTAAGATCCCACATACTGAGTGACTTGGCCTAAAAATAAAAAATTAAAGATACAGAGGGAAACAGAGCAATACCAGGACCCCATGGCACTAAATGTTGCTGCTTATTTGCTTTACACATGTCTGCATTCTTGTCAAAGCAGATTTCTACATTTTCTACCATGGTTGACTTAAATCAATTGAAAGCTTGGGAGCATTGTTTCTTCTTACCATTTAAAGTAAAAATAAACAGAGATTTCTCTGGTGGTCCAATGGGTAAGAGTTCACCTTCCAGTATAGGGGTGCGGGTTCGATCCCTGGTGGAGGAGTTAAGATCACACATGCCTCAGGGCCAAAAAACCCAAAACAAAACAGAAGCAATGTTGTAACACATTAAATAAAGACTTAGAAAAAAATGATCCACATTAAAAAAAAAAAAATCTTAAAAAATACTAAAGTAAAAACAGAAGAAATTCTTCGTGTAACTCAGAAACAACTTGAACTTGAGAGACTTGTTTGCTTTTCACCTTGTCTTGGGTTGTAGCCAACATTCCTGGCTGACCTTGAACCTGTTTTCAAAAGAATGTGCTTGAGAAATGTAGCCAGTGACCTTTATAAATCACTGTATAAGTTGGACGGGAAAGTGTTTACCATATTGCATTCTTTATTAACTTAAAATTGTAGCATCTACTTGTTTTAGCTTTAGCCTTGGCAACCGGCCAACTGTTAGAATGACTCCTTACACTGCCCTTGCAAATGCTTTAAAAATAAAGACCCAAGAGAACCCTACTACATTTTTCCAGTAGACTGTGATTGTTAAAGGACATCGTATGTAGAAAAGATTTTAATTAGAAAAGAGTACACTGTTTGTGTGTAAGCAAAGAAAGGCCAGCTGATGTTTCAGGAGCATGCAGCAGTTGGATGAGCTTTTTTGTTTTTGCCTTTTCCCTATCTTTACTCTGTAATTCATCACTCATTTTTATTCATGTATTCATCCATTCACTCCCTCATTCATCTGCTGGACAGATATTAGGCACTTAACACATAGGCACTGAAGATGGAAAAATGTATGACATCATTCCTTTGCTTGGGAGACTGGATTCAGCAAGAATCTGCACAGATGTTTAATACTGAAAACCAGTTTCTTGGGTTTTGCTAAGACTTAATGAGAGAGGCTTTGAAATGCAGATTGAAATATGTGTGCCCTCCATGGGGAATTGTTATTTGTGCTAAATGGGGATTAAACCGTCATGGATGGGCTATGCATTCATCCCAGTCTATTGGAGACTGTGCCTTAGGCTGGGGTTTGAGAGCCTGCAAATGGGCACCAGACTGGGGCCCAGCTTCCCCACAGCCATGGGCAGTGACACAAAGAAGGAGTCACCGGTGAAGGCAGACTCAGGGAGCGTAGAATCTGACACGTCAGAAGCTTCAGCAGCAAGTCCAAGACAAAGAGCCTTCAGCTGGGCCAAGAATATTCATTAATTTGGCTGCACGGGATCTTTTGCAGCAAGTGGGATCCAGCTCCCCGACCAGGGATCGAACCTGAGCTCCCTGCATTGGGAGCCACTGAAGCACCAAGAACGTCCCTGGGGTGGAGAAGAGGCTCTGCCCGTCATATGGATTAACTAATTACAGCTGTGTTTTGCAGCTCGTTGTGTAGCTCATTTTGCTGCTGTGAACAACTGCTGGGGGGGGTCTGTGTACACTCTCAGCCTGAGTTCTCTCCAGAATTTTAAAATGTGATATTTTCATTTTTATTATGTTACCAATTAATAAGACAAATAAAAATCAATACAAGTTATTATGGGTTACGGGAATGAGCACCATATGTCTAACATCAGTGTTAATGCTAAAGTCAGCGCTTGGATTTAGGATTGTGATGGTTCTGATATCAGTTATTTTGGAGCCATTGAGAAAGTGGCCAAGGCACCCTGAATAGTAAAAGATGCGATGCACTGGGTCAAAACAAGGTTAGATGATGTCACACAAAGGTGTCCTGCAGAGAGGAAAGTGGTGGTGCACTCAGCGCATTGTATAACAAAAAGTAATACAGTATTATAGGATTTTCTCCGAGCCTGTACACTGTTCCAAGCGGCAGGTTAGTGTCAACAGAACAACCCTGTCCTTCATAATAAGTTAATGTGGTTATTTCAGAACTCCAGTGGGTTCATAACTTTGCGGTATTTTGTTTGTAAACATGGTTTGGTTTTATAATTGTAAATGAATTCTGAGCCTGAGAAGTTTATATGTGGTTTTATGTGTGTATATATTTAAGTCACACCATTTTAAAGAAAGGTTTTACTGAGGGGGTTTGTGAGAATGTTTCTACTTAAGGTCTATAATTCATGTTTGGGAAACTTTTGAGAAAAGACTACAGTTGGTAATGCTTAGCAGCTTTCCCTCAAGCCTCGCCTAATTCTTCTTTTTAAAAATTTTTTATTTGGCTGCTGCAGGTCTTAGTTGTGGACTGTGGAATCTCGTTCCCTGACCAAGGATTGAACCCTGGCCCCCGCATAGGGAGTGTAGAGTCTTATAACCACTGGACCACCAGAGGAGTCCCTCCTCTAATTCCTGAGGTTAATACTTTATTAATGTGCTGAGCAGAAACAATGCCTTTGACATAGTCACAAAGACACTCTTTAAAATTTAAATAAATTTTGAATAATAATATATGCATATGGTTCAAAGAAGCCAAAGATGATATTATTATAAGTCAACTATGTGCATGCACACGTGCTGAGTTGCTCTTGTCGTGTCAGATTCTTTGCGCCCCACTGGGCTGTTGGCCATAGCCCACCAGGCTCCTTTGTCCGTGGGATTCTCCAGGCAAGAAGACTGGAGGGGGTTGCCATGCCTTCCTCCAGGAGATCTTCCTGACTTAGGGATCAAACCCTCGTCTCTTATGTCTCCTGCGTTGGCAAGCGGGTTCTTTACCACTAGTGCCACCTGGGAAGACCATAAATCAACTATACTTCAATTTATTTTTTTTAATGAAAAAAATTATTTAAAAATCCAAAGATGTTTAAAGACCTACAGTGGAAAATATCTCAGCCCTCTTACTCTTGATAACCACTATATTCATGTTTTGTGTATCCTCTTCAGATACTTTTTGTACATTCAAGCAAATACCAAATCTAGCTTTATCCCACGCTTTCCCAGCCCTTGGTACAGAAAGGTTTCCTGTACTACAAGACCCTTTCAGTGAACATGTATCTTCCTGTAGCAGGACACAATGGCTTTCCTAAAAAGTTCATTTGTGTTTTTCTGTAAAATAGTATGAAAAAACCTGAATGAACTTTTTGGTCAGTCCAGTGGAATGTTGTCATTTTTTTTCTTTTTTTTTGGTATGGCTGCTTATTATTCCATCAATACTATCATTTATTTAACCCCTTCCCTATTAATAAACTTTTTTGATGTTTTCATACATTTACTATAAAACTAGTACTGCTGTAAATAACCATGTCCATGTCATTTAGCCAAGTAAAACATATATCTGTAGGACAAACTCCAAGAAGTGAAATTGCAAGGCCATTGGGTCCATGTACTTGGAATTTTGATAACCTTGCCAAATCACCCATCCTTGAATTTAACTCTCCCATGCAGTGTGTGAGGAATGCCAATTTTTTTCCACTCTTGTTCAAGGGAATGTGTTATCAGACTTTGGATTCTTACCATTCTGATAAGTACAAATGGTATCTCAGTGTATTTTTAATTTACATGTCCCTTATGAGTGATGTTGAACATTTTTCATCTATTTACAAGCTGTTTCTGTTTTCTCTTCTGTAAACTGTTTTTGTTCTTTGCCCATTTTTTATTAAGTAGCTGCTCTTTTTTTTTTTACCAACATTTAGCAACTATTTCTAGGGACATGAGCCCTTTAAAAGGTCTGTGACTAAGTTGCATCTTTTGTTTGCCCCCAGTTTGTCCTTTGACTTAATGTATGGTATTTTTGCCATGTGGAGGTTTGGGGCTTTTATGAATATGGCTTTGAAAAAAAAATGTTTTCTGAATTGTGAGGCATGGCTAGGAAGCCTTCCCACTCGCAGATTCAAAGGGAATTATGAAAAAAGAAAAAAACAAACAAAAAAAAANGGTGTGTGCATTAAAGGGCCCAGTAGCCTTTGAGCCCTCGGGCTGCAGCCTGTGGCTTCAGGTTTTGACCTCAGTCTCCTCTCAGGGGCTGCCTCCTGCCCTCCTCGGCTGCCATTCATCAGGGAACCTTTGACCCACGGAGGCCAGAAAGGTCCTCTGTCCCCTCTGGTACCCTGCAGGCAGGGTCGTACCTAGACCCTCTTCTTCGGCCTTTCGGGAAGCCGGGGTTCACCGCCCCCCTCCCAAGTCCCCACCCGGGTCAGGATATTCTTTGCCTGTCTGCCTGCATCCCTGTGTGTAGCTTCGGCCCCGTTCTGTCTGTCCTCTCTCTGCAGAGTAGAGCTGACAGCTGGCCTCAGAGGTGGAGGACAGATGGGTCTGAGTGCACTTACGTTCCCGTAACTTTTAATTTTACTATGGAAAGAAGGAAGTGCAGTGTCTTAGGGTGATTGTTAGAGTCGGCCTGGAATGACCCCGATGTCGCCAGGGCCAGGGGGAAGCAACCGGGAGATGGCCGGAGCGGGAAGAGGCCCCAAGTGGCTTCCTTGTAACATTTGTTGTGGCTTTGCTCTGTAGAGAGGAATTTCTTGAAGCAGAAGTTGCTACATGGCTGTCCCACGATGCCTACCAGGGTCTCTTCTCTCAGGAGGCTCCTTGACCTTGAGAGCCGTCACCCAGGACCCTTCTCTGTTGGCAGGGAGGCGGGAGGGGAACACAGGTAGCTGGTTGAACTTGTTGCCTTGATGGGAACTCTGTTGGGAGAGAACCGGGTGCCCTGACTGAGGACAGTGAAGCCACAGGTGCGACTGGGGACGTCCCGGGAGGCTGGCCGTCCAGGGGGCCCTGCCCCGGGAAGATGGGGTGGGGAGGCTCAAAGGCCGGCTTGGGGTGGCAGCCAGCAGCAGGAACCGGTCACTGGGCCAAGGCATCGGCAGCTGTGAGGGGCCGGAGTTGAGCTGGAGGCTGGCGCAGGCCGAGAGGGGAGAGGGCCTTCCTGCCAGCTTGTCCGATTCCAGGGTGCCCGTGTGCCCCGCCAGAGCTGGTGAGGCCATGTGGGACGTGGCTTCCACATCAACAGAGGCTGAGGAGGCTGAATGGAGAGGCCGTGGCAGCCGAAAGACCTGTTCTGGGTCCTCCTCCTGCGCTGCCAAGTGCCCCGGAGCAGGGGCCGCTTCAGGCGATAGGAATGTGCTCTCTCCCAGGTCTAGAGGCCGGAANAGACCTACAGTGGAAAATATCTCAGCCCTCTTACTCTTGATAACCACTATATTCATGTTTTGTGTATCCTCTTCAGATACTTTTTGTACATTCAAGCAAATACCAAATCTAGCTTTATCCCACGCTTTCCCAGCCCTTGGTACAGAAAGGTTTCCTGTACTACAAGACCCTTTCAGTGAACATGTATCTTCCTGTAGCAGGACACAATGGCTTTCCTAAAAAGTTCATTTGTGTTTTTCTGTAAAATAGTATGAAAAAACCTGAATGAACTTTTTGGTCAGTCCAGTGGAATGTTGTCATTTTTTTTCTTTTTTTTTGGTATGGCTGCTTATTATTCCATCAATACTATCATTTATTTAACCCCTTCCCTATTAATAAACTTTTTTGATGTTTTCATACATTTACTATAAAACTAGTACTGCTGTAAATAACCATGTCCATGTCATTTAGCCAAGTAAAACATATATCTGTAGGACAAACTCCAAGAAGTGAAATTGCAAGGCCATTGGGTCCATGTACTTGGAATTTTGATAACCTTGCCAAATCACCCATCCTTGAATTTAACTCTCCCATGCAGTGTGTGAGGAATGCCAATTTTTTTCCACTCTTGTTCAAGGGAATGTGTTATCAGACTTTGGATTCTTACCATTCTGATAAGTACAAATGGTATCTCAGTGTATTTTTAATTTACATGTCCCTTATGAGTGATGTTGAACATTTTTCATCTATTTACAAGCTGTTTCTGTTTTCTCTTCTGTAAACTGTTTTTGTTCTTTGCCCATTTTTTATTAAGTAGCTGCTCTTTTTTTTTTTACCAACATTTAGCAACTATTTCTAGGGACATGAGCCCTTTAAAAGGTCTGTGACTAAGTTGCATCTTTTGTTTGCCCCCAGTTTGTCCTTTGACTTAATGTATGGTATTTTTGCCATGTGGAGGTTTGGGGCTTTTATGAATATGGCTTTGAAAAAAAAATGTTTTCTGAATTGTGAGGCATGGCTAGGAAGCCTTCCTACTCGCAGATTCAAAGGGAATTATGAAAAAAGAAAAAAACAAACAAAAAAAAACCCAAGAACTTTAAAAGACACTGACTCACCAGTGCTTAGTTTAGTCTCCTGGGCTGGGCTGTATCATAGCCCCATGCCCTTGGCGCTCACCATGTCTCATCCTGTGTCATTCTTGTCTATAGCATAGCTTTGGAGACTTAAAGCTAGATAAGGGTATTTTCAGTTGTCTATTGAACCAGTAACAGACCAACTCTGTCCTTAGCCTGTATCGTATTTCTTTTTCTTGGGCATTTTTTTGAGAGGGTGATAAGAGGGAAGGGTAGAGCAGAAATGGCCTGCTGACCCTGGAAACTGTGGTGACCGTCCACTGATCATACCTGTTTGCATCAACCAGGCCATTTCACAAATATACCAGCATTTGTTATTTTTGTGATTTTTTTTGTTGTTGTTAGCTGTTTTTTCTTTCTTTCCAGAAAGTCATACTACTTGTGTAGTTAAAAGGTAGCACTTTGATCTTTAACCTTGACATTTTTATGGAGCCTATGCATTAATAGTTTTTGATTCCAGTCATTCTAAGGGCCTGTCTAGATTGGAAGGAAGCTGTCAAAGACTGGAAAGTAACGATGTGAATCAGTTAGTTGGAGCCTGACTCTGTTGGTGATGCCTTCTCATATTAAAGCCTTCAAAGAAGACCGTATGATTAAGCGTATGGTGTAGTGTGTGTAGTGTCCTTATCATCTTTTTCTTTATGCCAGCCCCCCAGGACCTGGAGAAGAGAAGCTGTGAGTGTATGGCATAGAGGCATAGAAGGGGAAATTACTGGGAGTTATTAGAGTTTGTAATTCATAACCACTGAGACATAGTCAGGCCTTTGTTATTTGAAAGAACTCTAATGAATATGTACCATGATTTCCATCATACAATATAATTTAATAGTCTAAGAAAATAAAAAGCTCCCTCCCAGCAAAAGAGGTTGAAAGAAATAAAGAAGAGGGAGGCAAAGAGGCGGGCGAGGGGGAGAGAGGGAGTGAGACACGATGACAGAGAACCCCAAAGGGTCATTAGCCATGACTCAGTGACCGGGGAGGAGAGGTAACAGCCCAGTGGTCTGAGAAGGAAGGATACGGGAGCACACTCAGACAACATGGTGTTAGGAGTCTTTTCAAAGTAAAATGAAAACAGATAACTCCAGCATGGAGCAGAAAATAAGGGTCTGTTTTAATAACAATCAAAAAGTGAAAAGAATGTATAGAATGGTACCACTTTTAAGAATTATAGTTAGGTCAAAATCGTAGCATTACCTGTCATATATTATTTGCCATATTCTCCACTAAGCCAAAGGCTTCTTAAGATCAACATAGCATTGCCATGACCCAGCCCAATACCAGATATATGTTAAGTCACTGTGTAAATGTTTGCTGGGTGAATGAATGATTGGATGATAAATGAATATTTAGGTCTCTGACCTCAGTTCAGTCTGAATAAATATATTTTTGGTCTTGGTTTTATTATGACCATGATTTACCTGTTTGTAGAAACAGATGCAAAGGTTAATGGAAAGGATTTCAACAACCACACTTGGGTGCGGTTTGCATTGCCCCTTCTCATTCTGTATTTCTGAGGCATGTGCCCACGGTCTCATCCATCAGATGGGGATTAAGAGTTGCATTCATGTCATCAGATATTGTGAGGGTTAATTTAAAAATGCATGTAAAGTGATTAAGGTAGCAATATCATTATTGATGGTGTTTGGTTGTTGTTTCAAGGTCAATTGGGAAAATATATGTATATGCTTGGCATATAGAGTACATTTCATTCCATTTCTCCAGAGTATAAACAAGTCTTCTAATGGAAATGTGAACTCTGTTCTCCAGTCCTTTGAGACCTTTAGAGTCTTTCCCACCTTTTGGGTCTATCTGTGTTGCCAGTTAGGTGTCAGGGTAATTTTGGAAACTTCTTCGAAGCCTGGTTCCTAGTATGATCGTTTATCTCAGAGGGAAAGCACTTTCTAGGAACAAACTGTGCTGTGGGCAGGCTGACTGGACCACACTGGCTCCTCTCTGGATGTTCTCACAGGAGTTGGTCTCCGGTCTCAGTCACAGGGTCCATCATTCCATTCTGGAGAATAAACAGAAAACACTCAACTTGTGAGGCCTGAACTTGCCAGTATTGTCAGAAGCTTTGGGGCCACCTGGGAAACCGGCTCTTGAAAGGTTAGTCCCCTCTGGGAGAAAGTGGATTAAGAAGGCTTCTCCCTAATAGAAATAAAAACAGCAGGAAATGTACCACCTTCCCTGGAGTGGCCAGTGTTTCCACGCATGGAACACAGTGGTACTGAGTTTCTCTTGCTGCACCTACCAGTCCAAGGCCCTTGTCATCCTGCGTGTGGGAAGCAGGTTAGTGGACTTGCTTGGACAGGGAAACGGATCCTGGCTTCACTCGCTTGATAATGTCTCTGAGCCTCCATTTGCTCATCCAGGAAATGGGGATTTCACCTGGGTTTTTGCAAGAATTAAAGCGGTGATTTTGTGTAAGGACAGTTACTAGTATAAAGGGGCTCGATAAATCACCTTCTCCTCATAGTTTTCTAGCTGGCTTTCCTGCTTCTGTTACCCCTTCCCTAACAACTACACGCTGTCATCAGAAGGGTCTCTACACAATCTGTGTGAGTCCCGGCCCCTCCTCCAGTCCCGGAACTTTCATTGGTAGAATGAAGTCTAGACGGTGCAGCACGGGGCTGCCCAACCGCAGTCTGGTCTCTATTCCAAAGCTGCTGTCACTCCCCAAACGTGCCTTGGACCTTCCCACTGTGCTGGGACACCCTGCCACACTCAGGCAGGCAGCCTCCTCAGTCAGGACTGTCATGGAACACTTAGATCAAGCGCCCTGGGCTGGCTGAATGTTCCATACGCCTTCTCTGCTTTAATCACCACCGCAACCCCATCAGGAATACTATCATCTTCATTGTCTGAATGAAGAAATTGTGAGTTTTCCAAAGTGTATATTACCTGGCTTCAAGGTCATGACCCTCGGATGCAGTCAAATGGGGATTCCACCCACGTTCTTGGTGCTTTTAAGTGCTGTCTTCTACCAAGCCCAGCTCCAGGATGCTGTGCGGAACACTCCTGAGTGAGCACCCCAGCTCTGGGGGATCACTCTAGAGATCCGTTCTGTGTACGTTTGAGCTAACTGGGCCAATGAGCATTTTAATGGTTGCTGTTTCTATGTGCTGCTTCTGCCTTCCCAGCTGGGTCCTCAAAGACAGTGGAGATCGGTTATATTTCCAGTGGCCAGCCTCATCTCCATGGCGGCTCGGTGTCTGTTTCACGGTGACAGAGATGGAAACTGTGCCTCCACGAGTGGGACCGTATTCATTCCTTCACCTCTTCTAGGCACTCATAACGTGATGACTGTTTACTAAGATTCAAAACATAACCATGACCGGCACTTTTTCACCCACTGCTCAAACTCCTTCATAATTGAAGATAGAAGAACTGTGATCTACAACCCCTTCCATGCTGTAAAATTAAACTTTTTTTAAAAATCCTGCATATATTACGTAGACAAGATACTCCACAGTTCATGTAGAGTGTCATCGTCCTTGAACAATATGTTACCTGAATTTACCCAGCAATCCTGGGAGATGGAGGGGGCGGGGAACATCCCTGACTTAGTGGCAGTTACCTGTAGTTCAGAGAGTCCGAGTGACTTGTCTGAAATCACACAGCTCGTGAGTAGGGAAGTGGGAACTTGAATCCACTACCTCCAATTACTTTGCACAACACTGGGTGGGCCCTGTCACGTTAGAAACATTCCCATTCCCATCAAGGAGATAGACTCATGCCATCTAAACATTTCCCTTGTATTGCTGGCAGTCTCACAAATTTAAAAGAGCTTAGTTTTTTGTTTTTTTTTTTCCTAGGAGGTTTCCCTGATGAACTTTCTGGAAATTATTTGAAATAGGTATATTGGTAATTTCTTAATCATTTGGCTTGCTTACTATGAAAGCGTTCAGCGATTGTGGTCATTTACTCACTGGGCCTTCTGGGGAGGCACTGGTTATATGGAGGCTCTAAATCACATTTCCTCAGTGTCCATTCAGAGGAACACGGATTAAGGATCCCAAAACATTTACAAGGAGGGGATTTTTTTGTCCTAATAAAAATTTTCCAAGAACAAGCCCAAAGAGAAGTAAAGATCAGGCACATGTCACATGAGTTACCTCCTGATGTACACAGTGAACATAGCCAGATGTACTATTTTCCTATAAAAAAGAAAACATATGTATATAGTATTTAAATAAAATAAAGCATGTTTAGAGTAACTTTGTAGGCAATTCTTAGAAAACGCCATACTATCAGTTCAGTTGAATGATGTCAGTATGTATCAAAATTAAATGTATAAAAATTTTGTAATGTGGTATTAATCTGAAATGTTTATTGTGCTTTGTTTAGTCTAATTGAGAGCTTTCCACCTATTTTCACATAAAGGCACGCTTAGGAAATGGTTCCCTGTTGGCTCAGATGGTAAAGAATCTGCCTGCAGTGTGGGAGATCTGGTTTTGATCCCTGGGTTGGGAAGATCCCCTGGAGAGGGGAACTCCAGTATTCTGGCCTAGAGAATTCCATGGACAGAGGAGCCTGGCAGGGTACAGTCAATGGGATTGCAAAGGGTCAGACACCACTGAGGAGAAGGCAATGGCACCCCACTCTAGTACTCTTGCCTGGAAAATCCCATGGATGGAGAAGCCTGGTAGGCTGCAGTCCAGGGGGTTGCGAAGAGTTGGACACGACTGAGCGACTTCACTTTTGCTTTTCACTTTCATTCATTGGAGAAGGAAATGGCAACCCACTCCAGTGTTCTTTCCTGGAGAATCCCAGGGACGGGGGAGCCTGGTGGGCTGTCTATGGGGTTGCACAGAGTCGGACACGACTGAAGCGACTTAGCAGCAGACACCACTGAGCGGCTTTCACTTTTCACTTTAGATGACACCACCCTTATGGCAGAAAGTGAAGAGGAGCTAAAAAGCCTCTTGATGAAAGTGAAAGAGGAGAGCGAAAAAGTTGGCTTAAAGCTCAACATTAAGAAAACGAAGATCATGGCATCTGGTCCCATCACTTCATGGGAAGTAGACGGGGAAACAGTGGAAACAGTGTCAGACTTTATTTTGGGGGGCTCCAAAATCACTGCAGATGGTGACTGCAGCCATGAAATTAAAAGACGCTTACTCCTTGGAAGAAAAGTTATNGGGAAGGATTGGGGGCAGGAGGAGAAGGGGATGACCGAGGATGAGATGGCTGGATGGCATCATGGACTCGATGGACGTGAGTCTGAGTGAACTCCGGGAGCTGGTGATAAACAGGGAGGCCTGGCATGCTGCGATTCATGGGGTCACAAATAGTTGGACATGACTGGGTGACTGAACTGCACTGAACTCAGTATATGCAGTACACGTGGGGTCAGGCCCCACTCAGCCGCCCCCAGGGCCGAGGAGCCTGTGCTGTTCCTCGTGTGTCACTGTTCCTGGGCACCACCTGGGAAGCCTTGTCATTACAGGGAATTGAGGGCTGGGCACCGGCTCATCCTGAACCCTGCTTTGCTGTCTCAGAGAATGCACTAGCTGCACCCATTGGAAAATTGGAGTGCATGAAGCACAGGCCTCCGCCATTCACAGAATCTTCATGCTTTGACAGCCGTGGAAAGGATCTGTTTTCCTGATCTGCGTTCTAGATTTCAGAGGCCCTGGCCCTCAACCAGCAAAAGAGAAGTTCTGAAGCTGGAAGGGCTGTGCTGGGATGCCTCACTCTGCCTGCTTCTCAGCGGGGCCTTGGCCTCACTCAGCACCATGGGTCCAGTGCCTTTCTTGGTGTTTCTGGTTGTAGCTGACACACTGCTGGGAAATTAGTCTGCAAGTTGTAAAGGAGATATTGTCACAACAAGGAAAGGGGATTTGTGTCGTAAAGCATAAACGCTGGTAAATTAGCCATCAAGGAAGAGTCATGAGCATTCTAGAATCATCTATATACTAGCTCTGGAACAGGAAGCCTGTGCAGTTTGAAGAAGCATCTTCCATATTGTTCATTTCCAAGTGGAAATTTTTAAAAACTTGGACTTTCCCCTTTCCCTCTCTTTCTCCCTCTTGTCTCTCTCAATACAAGTGACAGAAAATTAGGGCCAAAATCTTCTGTCTCTATCTTCTGGTTTCAGGCAACATATGCTGATTCTTTCCAGTCAGGATGTTTACTACTACTACTTCACTTCAGTCGTGTCTGATTCTGTGCGACCCCATAGACGGCAGCCCACCAGGCTCCCCTGTCCCTGGGATTCTCCAGGCAAGAACACTGGAGTGGGTTGCCATTTCCTTCTCCAATGCAGGAAAGTGAAAAGTGAAAGTGAAGTTGCTCAGTCATGTCCAACCCTCATTGACCCCATGGACTACAGCCTTCCAGGCTCCTCCATCCATGGGATTTTCCAGGCAAGAGTACTGGAGTGGGGTGCCATTGCCTTCTCTGGTCAGGATGTTTAGGATTGAATAAAATAATCTAAGGAAGAGAGTGTGGAACTTCTTTAAGTGTTTTCAAAAAGCATATTGGTTGAGAAACACTGGCAGAAAAGAAGTTCCTGCCTGTGATTATCTTTTTTCAAAGTTTTGAAATGCTGATTTTCATGTAATCCTTGGGTTTCCTTGGTGGCTCAGACGGTAAAGTGTCTGTCTGCAATGCAGGAGACATAGGTTCGATCCCTGGGTTGGGAAGATCCCCTGGAGAAGGAAATGGCAGCCCACTCCAGTACTCTTGCCTGGAAAATCCCATGGACGGCGGAGCCTGGTAGGCTGCTGTCCTTGGGGTCACAAAGAGTCGGACACGACTGAGCGACTTCACTTCATTTCATTCTTTTATCGCATATTGTGTTTCATTAAATCCAACAATAGAAATCCGAATTTGAAGATTTTTTTTTAAAAAGCCACCCCTGCAGGACAAGAAGCAAGAGCTAGAACCATACATGGAACAGCAGACTGGTTCAGAGTCAGGAAAGGAGTATGCCAAGGCTGTAAATTGTCACCTTGCTTATTTAACTTACATGTAGAGCAGCACATTATGCAAAATGCTGGATTGGATGAATCACAAGCTGGAACCAAGACTGCCAGAAGACATGGCAACTCTCAACTCATTTTGAGTTGGCATGCTCTAAGTGAGCATGGTGCAGTTAATGTGTGTGCATATATCTGTGTGCATATGACATGTGTGTATATACATCTGTGTGCGTGTGTCATTTTTGCTTGTAGTCTAAAAAGCTAGGCACAGACGATGTAATTCTGGGTGAAGAAAACAAAGCCTGACTTTCACTACTTTCATTTTCCCCATGCGTGAATAAGATAATAAGATAAAAAAAAAATTCCCCCCACCTTTCATGTTTCTTCTATCTCTGCTTGAAGAAACAGTGAGCCAGTGACACTGATAAAATTACATAGGTGGTTTCCATCCTCCTCTATGTCTATTATGTCTGGTTGATAGCGTGAAAAAAGAACAGTATCTTGGAAATGACTTTGAAATCACTTGGGGCACAAAGAAGCCCCCCAACCCCCATCCACTGTTTTTCTTATTGCCAGTGATCCTTTTTTTGCCATCCATTATTGATATTTTTCAGAGAGATTTATAAGGACCTTTGAGGCCATCCTTGAACTATTTCTGAAGAAATCTTAATTGGGTTTAATATATTCCATAAGGGACTCACCTACATTTGCAGGTCATTTACATATATTGAAAAATCATCAGGTCATAAAACACAGTCTGATGAAACAAGGGCATCACTTGCCACTGCACAACACCCAGCTTTGCAAAGTCAAGTCATCGCTGGCAGGTTTGTTGGTCTGACTTCTCCCACTTGTTGGTGGCAGATATTCTGGTGCCACGATGTTCTGTTTATTTTCCGGTCCTCCCAGCTCGGTTTTCTCTTTAAAGCTTTATCTGGACCCCAGGTGAAGATTACTTTCAGTTGGCCCATCACAAACTGAAATGTCTCTGTGAAATAGCTCGTAGTCTTGTCCAGGTGACTTGAGGCTAAGCTAGAACTGGGATTCTTCTGAAGAGGGCTTGTGGGTGGAGTTGGATGCTCTCAAAGTGAAAAAGTCAAGACAAAATATCCAGTGATGGAGCCAGGCTGCTACTGTACCTCTCCCCTGTAAATAGCCTGACTGTTGTAATTACAGTTCTGCAGTCGCTATTTTTATCTGTTCTGGAATATTTGGATGCACAGCTGGAAAGCGTATTATTAAACTGTTGTTAATGCCTTGACATTTTCTTATATAACACTTGCCTTGCTGTCGTACAGAAGAGAACATTTATTCAAAGTCCATCTTAGATGGAGCCAGATGGAGTTAGAGTTTTAGTTGGACACTTCTGGTTACAAGGACCAGAGGCTCAGGTCACCTCGGGTGCCTGGATTCCTTGCCAGGATACATGTGACCTGGACCCAGGCCTGGAGGCTCAACAGGAGGCCTGTGACAGTAAGCAGTGGCTCCCCACCTTCCCCTCAGCTCGCTATCTTGGTCCTGCTCATCTGCCCTCTACGTTTCTGCTCTTTTCTCTTGAGGCTACCTGGCTTCCTCAGCCTCTGCTTTGTATCTTTTCTTTAGCTCAGGGTTTTTGCCTCTGTGACATCTGGCTTGTTTGCCGCCTTCCCTTGTCATTGGAATTCTTCCAGCTTCCATCGGTAACTGCTTGGCTTTGCCGTAATCTGTCTCAGCTCAGATTCCCTTAAGATGAGGGGGATGGACTGGCCAGGCTCATTTTATACTTCGGTCACACTCAAGCCCTGTGTTTTTGCTGGTCATCCTCTCTGGTGAAAGGCAACCTAACTTTGTATAGTGTGACATTCCTCCTATTCACCTCCATGCGTGGCATGAATCCTAAGGAGAGCCAGTTCTTGGGCTGACCAGTGCCCGTGACAGAAAATAACAGGAGCTGATTGGTTACAGTCCCATCTTTTGTGAAGTCTTAAGGCAGGATTTTCATCATGATATTTTGTATTCCTTATTAATTCTTTTATTATAGCTTTATTATAATACATGTGCATTGTCAATAAGTATGAGTACAAAGTTTTACAAAGTAGAGTTCCAACAGCATAATTATTACTTTGAAAAATACAGTTCTAATAGTCAAAAAAGAATTCCTCATTCCTCCACTGTGGAGCATCTCTTCATACTGCTGTCATTCGCCAAAGAGAACCATTATAAACAGTTTGATCCTTCCAGCCATTTCTTGTGTAGGTAGAAACACATATTGCCTGATTGTTTGCCTTACTTATGTATAGCTCAAGGCAACACTGTGGATACTTAAAATGTAATGAATACTCAGTGATGAAAGTAGCGAAACTAATTTCATTCATTTAACTTTTATGGTTTTTAGTTTAGGACTATAATCTTCTGATTTAAGATAAGCTATTTGTGAAACACCTAGTCACTATTAGCTGAGTTAAGCCCCATATGTGTGAATATGTATCAGTTTGTTGTATTCTGTGCTTTATATACTAAAGGGAAAAAAATGACATTTAAAAAAATGTCTAAAAGGACAGACCCCTGTCCATTGGAGTGTGTTTTGAAAATGCCGTTCATTCCATTACTGACCCCTAGCTGGCATATTGCATCCTAGCAACAAGATTACTAACCTGTGGTTGTGAAGGAACAGCTTTAATGTAAACACAGTAAACATCTGTTTACTTGATGCCTTGATCTCTCTTTGAGTAAAGAAAGCCCAAAATAAAAGGTTGGAAGTAATTGAGAAAACAAAACAAAAAAATTTTTATTTCATAAAAATATTGAATGTACATTTGAGAAACTTTTAGAAGCTTTTAAATAACACAAAAGGAAGTAAAATTGTTTTATCCACCAATATGTTCATTTTTGTAATCTTTAAAAATGTTATAATTCATAGCATAGACAATATTGTACTTGTAACTTGACAGTTACATATAGAACATATAGGACAAAAATTAGAGCTTTGTGTTGTTTTTTTTCACATAGCATACTAAATATGTTTTGCCATCTCATTAATTAATTATTTGAGGATATGACTTTAAATGTCTAGACATTATATAGGTGTCCTGTATTAATTAATTATTTGAGGATATGACTTTAAATGTCTAGACATTATATAGGTGTCCTGTAATATATATAGACATTCTATATCACTGACCATGAATGTAATTTTAAGTCCACAATGTTTCTATTGTTGTTTAGTTGCTAAGTCATGTCCAACTCTTTTGTGACCCCATGGAATGTAGACTGCCAGGCCCCTCTGTCCATGGAATTCTTCAGGCAAGAATACTGGAGCAGGTTGCCATTTCCTTCTCCAAGCAGTCGTCGCATCCCAGGGATCAAACCCGTGTCTCCTGCACTGGCAGGCAGATTCTTTACTGCACAGCCACCAGGGACGTGATATTATTTCACTGTGGAGAAGAGGTTAGCTGTATTAGGAGGAAGGTGGACAGTTGTTTTGGGACAGTAAATGGCTTCTGCAAATTCAGCCCACCCGACAGGAGGGGTCCTAGGACCATCACACTCAGGATTCCTCGAGGTGGTGGGTGTGGCTTGTCTCTTAGAAGCAGTGGCTTCTCACCAGTGAACTGTTCCCACCAGCACCAAAGGACTCCTGCATCCTTGCTCTCATGCCTGACCTTGGCTGACCTTGAGCCATCCGTTTCAGGTGTTTAGACCTACTTCTGTAGACAAGCGGAGAAGGCAGTGGCACCCCACTCCAGTACTTTTGCCTGGAAAATCCCATGGATGGAGGAGCCTGGTGGGCTGTAGTCCATGCGCTACTAGTCAGACAAGACTGAGCAACTTCACTTTCACTTTTCACTTTCATGCATTGGAGAAGGAAATGGCAACCCACTCCGGTGTTCTTGCCTGGAGAATCCCAGGGACAGGGGGAGCCTGGTGGGCTGCCGTCTAAGGGGTCGCACAGAGTCAAACACGACTGAAATGACTTAGCAGCAGCAGCAGCAGCTGTAGACAAGATGAGAATCAGTACACCTCCCCATCATATAAATATCATGAATATGCATCTATCTTCCTCTTCCTGGGTTGAGAGCTTATTTGAGGAACTGGATTACCCAGGTGCCTTGGGTGCTTCTGAATAAATCCAGTCCATTGTCCTCATTGGTCTAGATCAGAGTAGACCTGAATCCCTGATTAAAGCCTGAGAACGACAAGCTTGTCTGTGGAGATGACATCACCACTGCACTGCCAGGGTCAGGACCGCTCCCTGGATGTGTGGTCCACGCTGGCACACAGGGACCCACTCTTAGCAGGGCCCAGGGCTTGGTTTACTACTGTGGCTGTCTAGGAATTCCTAAGAATTTTTGACATAGAGCACCTGCATTTCGTTTTGCACAGGGCCCCGCAAATTGTGTTATTGGTCTCAGCGATCGTGTGAAGTACAGTATTAAAGAGAGATTTTAACGGTTCCTTCTCAGACACCACCTCCCAAGAGAAGGGAAAATCAATTCCGCCTGCACTCCCCTTTCTGCAGGAGAAGAAGGTGCATGTGACTTTAAGAGACTGGCCGGCGGGGTGAAGAGGAGCAACTCCAGCAAGACTTGGCACCTCCAGGGTGCTTGGGAGGTTTGAGCAGCTCAGAACTAATTGGCTACTTGACAGAGGCTCCGCAGGCGAAATGCGCTTCCGATTTCGGATTTCTGCCCCGTTTGCTTAATGGTAAACCAGCCTGCGTTGTATCTTTTGTGGCAAATATGAACATATGTTTTGAGCCCTAACTGTTCCGGGCACAAAGAACCTGCGATCCAGAATTAGTTTGAAAGACTGCAGAAGGGGCGCCCCGCCTCTCTGAGCCTCATCATTCAACCCCCTCGAGCCTGCTCCCCTCTTGGTAAGAAATGGGTCAGGGGTCTCTTCAGAGATCTCCAAATCAGCTAGTTGAGATTCTTCACACTTGTACTTATTGTTTATTATTTTAAAAAATTGAAGTAGAGTTGACATACGATAAGTTAGTTTCAGGCTGGTTCTCCTCACTTTTAAACCCAGGCCCCTTAAGATAAATGTAGGACACAAACCTCTTGCCTTTCCTTATTCATGTACTGGGGCCTCCCAGGTGGTGCTAGTGGTAAAGAACCCGCCTGCCAATGCAGGAGATGTAGGAGACACAGGTTCGATCCCTGAGTCGGGAAGATCCCCTGGAGGAAGGACAGGGAAACCCACTCCCGTATTCTTGCCTGCAGAATCCCATGGACAGAGGAGCCTGGCTGGCTGCAGTCTGTCTGGTTAACACAGATTCGGACACGACTGAAGCAACTTAGCACATAGCGCATTCTTGCTTTCAAGTGAGAAATGATTTTGTGCAATTNGAGTCGGGAAGATCCCCTGGAGGAAGGACAGGGAAACCCACTCCCGTATTCTTGCCTGCAGAATCCCATGGACAGAGGAGCCTGGCTGGCTGCAGTCTGTCTGGTTAACACAGATTCGGACACGACTGAAGCAACTTAGCACATAGCGCATTCTTGCTTTCAAGTGAGAAATGATTTTGTGCAATTTTATTTTAGTTTGCAGTGGCAGAGCGATAACTTTTTTCATTCCCCAAATAAAAAGTTATAGAAGTAAATGTACTCTTTATACGTGATTCTGTTAAACATAGACCCTCCAGCCTCCCCTTCACCAATGCAGTGCTATTTAAAGTGCGTGTTTTGCAACCTTTTTGTTTCAGCTGCCTTGAGCTAAAAGAATAGAAACTGAGATTAAACATTTAGAAAGCTAGAGCCATTTGTCTGTCAAATAATGAAAAAATCGGAGGTTTTTATTTTTTTTGTCCCTTTTTATGTTCTGTAGCTATATTTTAGTATTTCACAGGCTCTGTACTTTACAAAAGTCTCAGTCCGCAACATACTGGAAACCGGAAACAAACTGATTCTTACCAGGAATAAAGTACTGTCCTAATTGACAGAATCAACAATGTATTTCCTCCATTAGCAGAATTCTCATTGATTCATCTTTCCACACATGGTAACAAGGTCATGTGTGTGCGTGTGTGCGGATGGGCTCCCTTCCCTCTAGTAACTTGTCCTGCTGCTGTGCTCAGTCGTGTCTAACTGTTTGTGACCGTATGGACTGTACTTTGTCAGGCTCTTGTGTCGATGGAATTTTCCAGGAAGAACACTGAAGTGGATTGCTATTTCCTCCTGTGGTGGATCTTCCCAACCCAGGGATTCAGCCTGTGGTTCCTGTGTCCCCTGCATTGGCAGGCAGATTCTTTACCTCCTGAGTCACCTGGGAAGCCCCTGACTTGCTTATTTCACTGCAGTTGTGATATACACCTGGCTGGACTTGTGTCCTGAGACACAGCAGTGTAGGTGAGAGGGGAGAATCGTGAGTGGCCTGTTTCTACCAGTAATCATGGTTTGAACCATGATGAGAAACCGTTTTCTACCTAAATATGCTAGAGGAGTTGGAAAATAAGCAACACTTATGAAAACAGAACACTCCCAGACTGTTCTGAGCTGAAAGTAGAATCCCAGCTTTGGACTGGACTCTGCCTTTGAGCCAGCAGTACTCATGTCTGAGAAAGGCTGTTAGAGTCTTTGAGGTTGTTGACACTGAGAAACACATTGTCTCCATCTCCAGCCGCAGCCACCTCACCCCCACTAAACCTCCAGGACCCTTACCTCCTTCCGGCGGAGACCAGCCATCGCCTGGATTTCTCTCTCACACCCACTGTGACTGGCCTGCAAATAGTCCAGGTGGGCCATCGCACTGGGGGCATTACAAGTTCAGGTGCAGGTATAGGTAGGGAACCAACTCTCACCTGGCAATTCCAGCCTTTCCCTTCCAGGCTGTCTACACAGGCCAGTTCCTTCATCTCCTGGTCTCCTGGCCTGTATGGTAGTGCAAGCAAAGTGTTTACCAACCTATGTGGGGGGACGCAACACTTGAAACTGACTAAATCTTTGATTTTCTTATTTTTTTTGGCAACAACTGCTAATCTCTGGACTACTTCCCAAAGGTAGGAGAATGGAAAGACAGTGCTTTCCCTAAATAGTGATAGCTCTAGTCTTGATCCAACTTCATTCCAGATCATTGTCACTATTCATTAAAAAGTGACAGATTACTTCCAGAGATTAGAGAAGTTAATTTCCCATGGTGAATTTCAGTTTCAGACCTGAGTTTGGTCTCTATCACCCCCCTCACTCTCTGAGATGGGATTTTCTAGCCTTTTTCTCAAGTCTTGGTCTCCTTTTCTTGTCTGATTCATAGGCAATTTTAATTATTTATGGCCAGTTTACTAGAACTTGTTATCGTGGGGCCTGTGGGACAGATATGAATAAACTCTGCAAATAATTCTTGGTTTCTCCCAGTGTCCATCAGGTTGAAAACTTTGTGGCCCATTTTGTAAATTCAGCACGATGTGGGGGACATTATTCCAGGCTTCAGGAATTCCAGGATAAATAAGGCTGTGTCTCCCTCAAGGAACTCACAGCCCAGTGGGAAGAAACCACTTTTTTCCCCATTAGGAAGCAGTGTGATAGTTGCCTTGGTGATGTGAAGTGCAAAGTGGTTAGCAGATCACAGACAAGGGAATAGTTAATTGTTAGGAGATTTGGGAGTGTTGAGAGGATGGGGAGAGTGTGTGAAAAGAGTAAAACAAATGCTTTAGGTGACTTGACCTGGTTATTGAGGGAAATAAAACATTTTCCAGGAAGAAAAAAAGGCATTCCAGATCAAGTAAAACAACTTGGGCAAAGCCTCGAAGGCTTTAGAAACAAACAAGCAAATGAGATTTATTCAGAGAAGTGTAAAAATTACGATGTGGCTGGTGTTGATATATGTGTCTATCAGCAACTGCTTCTGGATATTATTGTTTAAGTGTGTGTGTGTGTGTGTGTGCAAGTCTCTCAGTTGAGACCAGGCTTCTTTTTCCATCGATTCCCCAGGCAAGAATACTGGAGTGGGTAGCCATTTCCTTCTCCAGGGGATCTTCCCGACCCAGGGATGGAACTGGGGTCTCCTGCATTGCAGGCAGATTCTTTACCATCTGAGCCAGCAGGGAAGCCCTGTTATCGGTTAAGTGCTTTCTGCCTGTTATCACAGTCCACCTAAGTGCTAAGACATACATGCTGGGTACCAGTGACATAGAGGCAGCAACAGGAGAAGGACAGATGGGAGCCGGTGACCTGCAGAAATGTACATGGGAAGGAAAAAGAGGGCCTTGTAAATACTGATCCCAAGGTCTTGCATTTATATAGAACAAATACAGAGACGTGAATCCAAATGTAACAGAGAAGTAAATCCGAGTATATTGCCTCTCTGGCTTTAAAATATCTGGGTGTATTTGCTGAAGTGAGTTGAAATCCAGTGTATATATGAGTGGAAGCCTCTAAATAGTAAACTCTGAATTACTGACCTAGAAATTTCAGCAAATGTCAGCACAGTAGGAAAGGTAAGTAACTCAGAATAGGAAACTGGAATGACCAATAAACAGGGAAGAGATACCCAAACTCATTAATCATCAGAAAATGCAAATTTCAAGAATAGATACTGTTTCTCACCCTTGAGATGGGTGAAATATTTAAACAAATTTCATAATACTAAGTGTTGGAGATATTAAGGATAAACAGAATATTCTCTCCCTTCCCTGGTATAATGTAAATTTCCTGGTATGAGTATAAATTGGCACAATCACTTTGGAAAGCAGTTTTGTAATAACTAATAAGGTTTCAATACACACGTGGCTTATGACTCAACAATTTCATTTTAAAGAAAGTGCTTACATACTTAAGGATCATGTACAGAGAATGACTGCAGTGCCCAGTATAGCAAAAAAAAAAAAAAAAAAAAAAAAAAANGAGGAGAAGGGGACGACCGAGGATGAGATGGCTGGATGGCATCACGGACTCGATGGACGTGAGACTGAGTGACCTCCAAGAGATGGTAATGAACAGGGAGGCCTGGAGTGCTGCAATTCATGGGGTCACAAAGAGTCGGACACAACTGAGCAACTGAACTGAACTGAACTGAACCATGACACTCTCTTAGAGGCTTGTTAAACCACAGAGGCTGGGCTTCCCTACTGGCTCAGACAGTAAAGAATCCGCTTACAACTCGGGAGATGCAGGTTTGATCCCTGGGTCAAGAACATCCCGTGGTCAAGAAGGGAATGGCACCTCACTCTAGTATTCTTGCCTGGAGAATCCCATAGACAGAGGAGCCTGGTGGGCTACAGTCCATGGAGTCGCAAAGAGTCAGACATGACTGAGTGACTAATACACACACACACCACAGAGGCTCATCCTTGACTGTGAAGCCTGTGTGCCTTAGAAACAACGGATGTGCCACTTCCAGTATTTGGATTCTAGGAAAGGAGAAGTATTACCAACGCTTGCCTATTATGAGTGATGGACTTGTATTTCTGGATCACATGTGTTTCTAGTTAACATAGAGAGCAATCCAGTTTAGCTGGCACTCCTTGCTTTTCCTATTAATAGACTCTCCCATCTGCAGATAACTGAAGAGTAATTAGAGGTCTGCAGTAAATTCTAATCACAGTAGAGAGCAAAAATGCATACATGTGGTATTCTATGGAAAATGACTCAGAAAACTCTGCATACACTAAAGACTTGATTTTTGATGTATTTCATACAAGCCAGAGCAAACACATGAATTCATTTACCCTTTAGTGAAAGTGTGGGCTTCCCTGTGGCTCAGATGGTAAGGAGTCTGCCTGCACTGCGGGAAACCCAAGTTTTATCCCTGGATTGGGAAGATTCCCCTGGAGAAGAAGATGGCAAGCCACTCCAGTATTCTTGCCTGGAAAATCTCGTGGACGGAGGAGCCTGGCAGGCTACAGTCCACCGGGTCGCAAAGCGTTGGACACGACTGAGCGACTTCACTTTCACTTTCTTAGCGAAAGTATGTTGCTCCTGGTGTATGCAGATCAGTTAGTGATCATTGTGGTTCGCAGTGAACCTAGGTGGACTCCTGGCTGTGGACAAAGACGAAAAGGACAACTTTGGGGCTTCCTCGTGTAAATCTCCCCAAGGTTTCTTGCTTAATACCTCGAGTTCGGGAAAGCAAGGGCTATTATGGCCACTTTACTAATGAGGAGGTGAAAGCCACCAAAAACTCAACGGCGTGTCCCTGTGCCCAGACCAGGAGGGAGCTCTTCTGAACACTAGGTCAGCTGACCCCAGGCTGGCAGAGCAGAAGGAAGTGATGTCCATAGCATCATGCATATTACGGTATTATTCAGGAGGGACGGAGCCAAGCCTTAAGATGTTACTGGAAGACAACGCATCAGGAGATACTGGCAGTGACAGTTTCACAAGAACCCATGGTTCAGATTCAGTAGAACTTCGTGAGGAGTCGGAGTGAGGGGGGGCAGGCACTGGGCTTGGTGCTTCCTGTATCCTAGTTATTTGCAACTGTGGCAGGACAAGGAGGGCTGGGGCCTTTTACTTTCTCCTCCCTGCCTCAACCACCATCAGTTCCATCTCCAAGTTGTTTTTAATCACCATGTGACAAATAGCAAAGGACTCTGCCATTGAGATGGGGGAAATGCTTGCGTCACAGCCCTGCTCACTCCTAAACGCAGCCCTAATATACTGCCTGGTCCTCACCCCAGCTGAATTATACATGTCTTAGGGACTCTTGTCTTATTCAGCTTCATGCCCACTGGGTCTGCTTTGCATCTGAAAGTGTGAAAGTGTTAGTTGCTCAGTCGTGTCCGACTCTGTGACTGCATGGACTGTGGCCCCCCAGGCTCCTTTGTCCATGGAATTCTCCAGGCAAGAATACTGGAGTAGCTTGCCATTCCCTTCTCCAGGGGATCTTCCCAACCCAAGGATCAAACCTGGTCTCCTGCATTGCAGGCAGATTCTTTACTGTCTGAGCCATCAGGGAAGCCCCACTTGCATATAGTAGTCATTTATTGTTTGCTGAGCTGAACTGTACCTGTTCAATACAAAAGAAAGGTGAGAAATATTATTATTATGAAAATAACATGTGGGGCTGCCTAGCACATGGACTCAGATGTACATGACTGGTTCCTTTGGTTTTGTTAGATTACTTAAATTAAGGATTTGTTTGCAGGATGAAGGGGAGAAAATATTACACACGTTTGTAATGATGGTAAAGCAAAGACCCCAGAATATCAGTGTTTCATACCTTGCTTTTTAGTTTGAAACAGGTGTCGAGTATCAATACCACCATGTGTCAGGGACTGAGGTAGGAGCTTTGTTGGTTTTGTTTTGGAAACCAGCGCTGTCTTTCAGCATATGCACCCAAGAGGAAAGTTTTGTCCAGATGCGATGTGGTGGGAGAGGGTTTGTTGACAGGCCCACCAGAAGGGGTGTATCCACACTGCTGCCTCTGGGAATTTGGAGGAGACCCTTAAACTTTTCTCCCCGCTTTCTGTCCTCAGGCCTCTTGGTGGGCACCCTTGATGTCGTGTTGGACTCCAGTGCCCGGGTCGCTCCTTACCGAATCCTGTACCAGACTCCAGATTCTTTGGTCTATTGGACCATTGCCTGTGGTAAGTGCAATATTTGGAAATACGGGAAGTGTTATGATTGACAACTTTCAGAAGGGAAGGAACATTTCATTGTGAGATGCAATCCATGGGTCATTTAAGACAAGTTACTATAGCCATTTCAGCAGATAAACCCTGAATCTCAGCAGTTTAACCCACTAAACGTTTCTTTCTCAACCTGCTGAAGTCTTATTGGGATCCAGTGGTCACCTCCATCTGTAGTAACACCAAAACTTCCAAGATCAACTTCCAAGGAAAAAGCAGGACGTGGAGGCACACCTGTGTTTCACTTGGCTTGGCCAAGAGGTGCCACCACTGTCACTCACACCCCATTGGCTAGATAGAATCAGTCAACATGGCCCCAGTCTATCTACAGGGAAGCTGGGAAATGACTAGGAACACTTGAAGTCCTGGGTGGACTAAGGAATACCTATCCTTCCTACAGAGTAGGGATTATTTATTTCTCCTGATGGTAATATGTAATAATGTACTAGGCTTAAGGACTTTCCTTGTGGCTCAGCTGGCAAAGAATCTGCCTGCAATGCAGGTGGCCTGGGTTCGATCCCTGGATTGGGAAAATCCCGTGGAGAAGGGAATGGCAACCCACTCCAGTATTCTGGCCTGGAGAATTCCATAGGGTTGCAGAGTGGGACATGACTGAGCGACTTTCACTCACTGGGCTTAAAATAGTGGTAAATAGTCACGCTGTAAACAGTCATGCTATTAGGTCTTTCACAGGAACTGCTAGTCCAAAGTGGCTAAGGTTTTTCTTTTTTTTTTTTTAGTTATTTGCTTTTTCAAATAACCCTAGGAAGAGCAGGGGCACTGAACAGTTTTGTTTTGTTTTTTGATTTTTTGCCTCCACATGATTTTTTTTTAATTAATTGATTTTATTCTTTGGTTTTAGATTTATAGGAAAATTGAATAGATGGTTTGGAGCACTTCCATATACCCTCCATATATATAAGTTTCTCCTGCAGTTAACATATTACTATGAAACATTGGTTCCAATGGATGAACCAGTGTTACTACATTATTATTGAATAGAGTCCATACTTTATTTAGATTTCCTTAGTTTTTACATGATGTCCTTTTTCTGTTCCAGGATCCCAGCCACGGTACTATTTTCTGTTTAGTTGATATATCTCTTTAATCTCCTCTTGGCTGTAGAAGTTACTCAGACTTGCCTTGTTTTTGATGACTCTGCCATTTTTTAAGGATAATGGTCAGGTGTATTATAGAATTGTCCTTCTGTTGGAATTTATCTGATGTTCTTTTCATGATTAGGCTGGGGTGATAGATTTTTGTGAGGAAGATCACAGAGATAGAGTGCTATTTTCATCACATTATGTCAAGCAAGGGCACCTCCTGTCAAGCTGACTTATGACTGATGATGTCCTTGATCACCTGGCTGGAATAGTATTTTTCGGGTTTCCCCACTGTCTTCTTCTCCTTCCCAAACTGTCCTCCTTGGAAGTAAGTCACCATGCACACTTACTGAGTAGGGGGTTTTAATTTGTTCAATTATTTTTATCACTGTGAATGTATGACTATTTATTCCTTGTGTTATAATCCAGCACAGCTTTATTTTGTTGCTCAAATCGGTCTAGCTTTGACCATTGGAAGCTCTTTCAGTTGACTTTATTTAGGTTTTAAATTGATCTCTGCTTGGTAGGAAGTGCCATGCTGGGATCTAAAGATATAAAGATAATTAGATCCGGCCTCTGCTCTTGAGAATGCAAGGAAATGGTTACAGCCCAGTGTGAGCAAGTACCAGGCAGTGCCATTGGGCGATGGGGCTGCCAACTAGAGACAGGAACCTTGGCTGGCCTTCTACGAGGGTAGGGGGAGTTCTGTGGGTGTGATTTCAGGCTGCCGGAAGACTCTGGTGCCCTAGCAAAACACTCTCAAGGATGCAGCACCTGAAGTTCTGACATTGTAGTTGTGTCCCTTTAAAGTTATTCTGGTTCAGGAGAAACGTGAAGTGGCTTAGCATTTAAGCATTCCAGTGAATGAAGGGATGGCAGTGTGAGTCCGGGCAGGGAGAAAACCATCCAGGCAGGCACGAGGGCTGGGGATTAGAGCAAGAGGAAAGGGATAAGGATAAAGGAAGAGAGAAGCTGGGCCCAGACAGTGTCATCCCTCGTAAGATAGAGTTGTATTTCACTCCACACGAGGGGCAGCACCCGGTAGCTACAGTATAAAGGGAAAAAGTCACCTTTAGTTGGCAAACAGTGTAGAATGGTATTAAAATAGACATTGGAGCCAGCAAGTGAAGAAAGAGAAAGGAAATCAGGCAGAACTGTCCTCCTTACTGCCCTGGACGTAAGGAGGCTTTGACACTCTCATCTTCCAGCATTTGCATCACTTGTTCCAGACTTTCAAAAACCTGTAGAGCATGCAGGTTCTCAGAACCCTTAGGATTCCTGGCCTTCCCAGGTCAATGCATGCGTACGGGGCTGTGATGAGCTGCTTCCTATCTGTGACTATTTTTTTTTTCCTCCCCTGTTATCTGACATCACTACTCTTCACTGTTTCTGAGGTTTTGCTGTTCTATGGAGCAAAGGCTCCAAGGAATGCTCCTATGGGGAAGAGCCCAGAGTTAGAAAGAACCGTTATTCCTGAGTTATTTGCCAAGCCAGGGCTAAGGAACACAGGGCAGTAAATGCTGATGTCATAATTTATACCTCAAGGAGATGATGCCTGTCATGCCTGCATGATCTCATTATAATAAACCTGGAGCAGTTGTAGCTTTTGAATATATTGATTACCCAGAATTTCCTTGTAGAAGACTCCACGGAAGTGAGACTCCACAATCTCTGTTAAAGTTCATTCACCCACTAATTGTTCCTTCTTATCGATTTCTCTTTAAAACCCAAATGCCTGGCTCCCTTTCAGGAGATTGTAAGAGCCAAAGTTGCTAGCTTAAAAAGGTTCTTTTTAGTTTGTAATTTAAAAAAAAAAAAAAAAAATTTTTTTTTTTACCCCGTAAGCTATAAAGTTGATATTTGGTGGGACTGTCTTGCAAGAGCTTTTTAATATGCTTTTTTTTTTTCTTTTTCAGTTGTGCCGTGAGGCTTGTGAAATCTTAAGTTTTCTAACGAGGGATTGAGCCTGGGCCCTCTGCAACCTGGGCCGTCCACAGTGTAGTGTGGAGTCTTAACCACTAATTTGCTCTGATTTTATGAATCGTTGCTGTAAGAGAAGTTTCAACAGGAGATTGTCTAACTCACTGCCCTGTAGAATCCATGGGTTGCAAAGCCTCTGTTTTTATGGCACGTGCCTCGTGAATCTTTGATTTGTGTAAAGTGAACTAAGGGCACGTCTACAATCAATGTCTTCCACTTTCTGTAGGAGAGTAGCTGTCTTAGTGGTAAATTCTACTCTTGTGACTGTCTTAAATTTGAGCCACATGGAGCCAGGCAGGACCTACTTTTAGACCTTGTATGACTTACTCCAATATAATGCTCCCTCAGTCATTGACAGTATGAACAGAAAGAAGAGGGGGGCGAAAAACAGGAGGTACTTGTTGAAACATTGTTTTCAGATGCTTCTTTTTACTGTGTTCTATCATCTGTATGCAGATTGACTTGAAGAAATTGCTTTATTATGTTTCTTTGGCACCGATACCTTTCATTGGGAAGGGGAGCCAAAAACTGCCTAAATAATGACTTTTTCTTTTCACTGCCACTTCACAAAATGAAGCCACTGTTGTTTTTGGTGGATATTCCATTGTGCCATCGATTCCAGCCTGCTGACTTGCATTTTGTTCTGTGGTTTGTGCAGTAACATCGTTTTTGCTATTTATTTTTCTTTCTAAATCGTTTACTTCATTATTTTTTTTTACCGCAACATGCAGCTTGCTATATTTTAGTTCCCTGACCAGGGATCGAACCCAAGGCCCCGGCAGTGAAAGCTCAAGCCCTAACAACTGACCACTGGGGAATCCCCTGCTATTTCCAAGAGCATAAAGGAAGTAGTGCGTTAGGAGTTGGTCCAGAGTACTTTATTGAGCTGATTATACTCTGACAGTCCTGCCTGTCTCCCCCCGCAAGTGTGTATTTTACACTTGTGCTCTCACTGGGGCACTAAACAGCTTCAGGTGTTCCCCCAGCAGCTGGTGTCTTGGCCTCAGTGCCCCAGAGGCAGGAGAGAGCTCAGTCCTTTGCCCTCTTCATACTTCAAGGGTCTTAAGCAGAAGGCAACCCATTTGGCTGTCCCCACAAGAAGAACTAAGGGCTTCCCGAGGGGTGCAGTTGCAAAGAATCCGGAAACACAAGAGACCTGGGTTCAATCCTGGGGTCAGGAAGATCCCTTGGAAGAGGAAACGGCAACCCACTCCAGTATTCTTGCCTAGAAAATTCCAAGGACAGAGGAGCCTGGTGGGCTACAGTCCGTGGAGTCACAAAGAGTCAGACACTACTGAGCATGCATGCACACGATCAGAACTGGGAGGTTCAAAGAGTAAGAAACGTTAGACAGCCTCATAAGAATATTCTGCTGTGCTGTTTAGTTGCTAAGTCGTGTCTGACTCTGCAACCCCATGGACTATAGCCCGCCAGGCTCCTCTGTCCATGGGATTATCCTGGCAAGAATACTGGAGTGGTTGCCATTCTTCTTCTCCAGGGGATCTAACCTGTGTCTCCTGTGTTGGCAGGTAGATTTTTTACCACTGTGCCTCCTGGGATCCCCTCCAAGAGAATATGGACATATAGAATTGCAGATAATTGCAAGGCCTTGGGGCACAAGAGTTACAATTGGAGAGACAGAGGGAAAGGTCGACAGTTCTCTGTGGGTACATCTGACCTTTCAACAGGTCTAATAAAGGAAATGGGGTGGAGGTTGTGTGCTTGATGGCACCTCACAGATCACACAGCCCTGAATGGTGCCTTGATTCCCCTGCCCATTGATCTGGTTTCTCTTTTCTTCGCCATCTTAGAATCTCATCTGGGCCCTTGTAGGCATTCATTTCCAGAACGGAAAGATAGAGTGGCCACAGCCTTGTCCAGGGCTCTGATTGTGTCAAGGTACAAAGGCAAAGTAAAGTGCCCGAGTTCACATGGCTGGTTACAGCCAGTGAGTGCAGAGCGGAGGTCGAGTTCACATGGCTGGTTACAGCCAGTGAGTGCAGAGCAGAGGTCGAGTTCTCAGCCCCCTCCACTCCCAGCCCAGGCCTTTTTAAATGCTACCATGCTGGCTTTTATGATTAAACATGCTTTTAGTCAGCAGCTACTGAGACCTGGAGTTTAATGAAAGGGGGCTAATTGGTTCTGCTTCTCCTAGTTCTCTACACTAGATAGCAAAATGCTGGGTCATTTAGTTGCCTTTCACATGACATACATGTAATGTGGAGGTTGGCCATTATTCATGTTTCCCTGGTCTGTGTACCTCAGGAAATAATCTTGTATCCTTGGGAACATAGCAGCTTAAATAAAAGTACTTAGTTTTTAATGTATAAGCCTTACATGTTTATTTCAGGAAATTAGAAAATACAGATAAGCAAGGAAAATAAAATATTAAAAAATAATAATGCGGCTGCTAAGTTGCTTCAGTTGTATCTGACNGAACATAGCAGCTTAAATAAAAGTACTTAGTTTTTAATGTATAAGCCTTACATGTTTATTTCAGGAAATTAGAAAATACAGATAAGCAAGGAAAATAAAATATTAAAAAATAATAATGCGGCTGCTAAGTTGCTTCAGTTGTATCTGACTCTGTGCGACCCTATAGATGGCAGGCTACCAGGCTCCTCCATCCCTGGGGTTCTCCAGGCAAGAATACTGGAGTGGGGTGCCATTTCCTTCTCCAAAAAAACAATAATACTGCGTTATAAATCTTCACCTTCCAGATTGTATATATACGTTTGTGTGTGTCTATATGTGTCTGTTTATACTTTTGTGTATCTATAAGACACAAATATACATAAGTATATATGTGTGTACATATATATATAGTTGTTTCAGTCATGTCCGACGCTGTGCGACCCCATAGACAGCAGACCACCAGGCTCCCCCGTCCATGGGAGTCTCTAGGCAAGAACAGTGGAGTGGGCTGCCATTTCCTTCTCCAATGCATCAAAGTGAAAAGTGAAAGTGAAGTCACTCAGTCGTGTCCGACTCTTNCATTGAAACATATATTACCATATGTAAAATAGATAGCTAATGAAAAGTTGCTGTGTAATACAAGGAGCTCAGCGTGGTACTCTGTGACAGCCTGAAGGGGTGGGCTGGGAGGGAGGGGACAAATATTTACTTATGGCTGATTCACGTTGCTGGACGGCAGAAACCAACACAACATTGTAAAGCAATTATCCTCCAATTAAAAATAAATTTTTAAAAATTTAATGCCACGAATTTTAAATTTACTGAGATTGATTTTTGTGGGGAGAGAGCAAATTAGCCAAGATGGACTATCCAGGCTCCCTCGTCCCAGGTTTTGTAAATAATGACTATGTAACAGCTGAGATTTATAGCACTGCACATGGACGTCACGAGGTACTCGCTCGGTCATGGGTTGTACGCTGTAGGGATACGTGAGCACCACTGAGCTGTGCCACAGCTGTGTCCACTGGGTCAGCCAAGGGAGGAGAGAATAAAGCGTGTCTGCTGCTGCAGGGGCTGCGTCAGCCAGAAGAGAATACTGCTACAGCTGCTGCGTCAGCCAGGAGAGAATAAACCTATCTGTAGTTACTATGGCTCCTGAGTTTCCTTCCAGTCCCTTAGCTTGTGCCTTGCCTACTCTGGGTTCAGTGAACAGTGTGAACAGTGAGACAATTGGCATCACAAACAGGATGAAGAGTGATACAATTTTTATATATGATGCTTTTGTGTAACTATCACCTGATAAATTGTAAGATATTTCCAGCATTCCAGAAAGCTCTCACATGCCACTTCCCAGGACTCTCCTTCTCTGCCCAAGGATAGTACTATTTTAATATCTATAACCATAGACTATTACTACCTTTCTTAAACGTCAAAAAATAGAATTATACAGCATGTGTTATTTTATGTGTAAATCTTTCATTCATCCATAGATCTCGAGAAGATTTTTTTAAAGGTACAATATAAACCAAAAACAAACAAAAATGAAGACAGTAGGAGAGGAAATAACAGTCACCATATTTTGAAAGCTGAGTCATAGTAGGATGTGTGGTAATTGAGTTGGTAGATGTGAGAAAGTGGAGTCCAAAATCAACAGTGAGAAAATCCAAAATGCCATCTGCTTTGCTCAACAGAAGCCCAAAAAATTTCAGGATTGAGGGTGATGCTGAAAACAGAATGAAATTAAGAGAGTAGTCATGAGCAAATAAACATCCAGATTCTCCTTCTTGGTACCATCCAAAGACAGAAGGACTGTTTTTCCTGGAGAGAAAATAGTACAGACACCAGGCACAGGTGAGGGCAGGAAGTGTTATATTGGAAACGAAAACAGGCAAAATCTGCCTATATAATGAGCGTTGACACTCCAACCCTATTTCTCTGCTGCTGCTGCTGCTAAGTCGCTTCAGTCGTGTCCGACTCTATGCGACCCCACAGNGGCACAGGTGAGGGCAGGAAGTGTTATATTGGAAACGAAAACAGGCAAAATCTGCCTATATAATGAGCGTTGACACTCCAACCCTATTTCTCTGCTGCTGCTGCTGCTAAGTCGCTTCAGTCGTGTCCGACTCTATGCGACCCCACAGACCCCTGGGATTCTCCAGGCAAGAACACTGGAGTGGGTTGCCATTGCCTTCTCCAATGCATGAAAGTGAAAAGTGAAAATGAAGTCGCTCAGTCTTGTCTGACTCAGCGACCCCATGGACTGCAGCCTACCAGGCTCCTCCATCCATGGGAGTTTCCAGGCAAGAGTACTGGAGTGGGATGCCATTGCCTTCTCCGATTTCTCTTCTAGTTACCTGAATTCTGACAGCCAAGATAATACTGCTAGAACTGGGCAGAGAAGTTTTCCCTTTAAAGTCTGGCCCAGTCCAAAGGGGAAAGACCTAAAGATGACGACACAGAATTTTTCTAACAAAATGGCCCAGCCAGGTCACTCTACGAGACCCACAGGTCAACAAGGGTTCACTCATGAGTACAGAAATCCCCATCAATATTAGTGACCTGCAATTCAATGTGAGCAGACAAGTAGACATCTGAGGGAATCCAATGATAAAGACAAAAATAATAACTAGAAGGAAGTAACTTAGAGGTAACAAATACACACATATATATATCTGATATATGTGATATACCAATATATAAATTTATTAAAATATACAATTTATATATTTAATATGTAATATACCTCCAGATCATCTGTAACTCTGATGTACTCCTTTTAATTACTGAACAATATTTCACGTGTGTGTGTTAGTCACTCAGTCATGCCAACTCTTCACAACTCCACTGACTGTAGCCCACCAGGCTCCTCTGTCCATGGGATTTCTCAGGCAAGAATACTGGAGTGGGTTGCCATTTCCTTATCCAGGGGATCTTCCCAACCCAGGGACTGAACCCGGAGGGTCTCCGGCATTGCAGGCAGATTCTTTACTGTTTGAGCCATCAGGGAAGCCCAAGAATACTGGAGTAGGTAGCCTATCCCTTCTCCAGCAGATATTCCTGACCCAGGAATCGAACCAGGATCTCCTGCATTGAAGGCATATTCTTTACCAACTGAGCTATGAGGGAAGCCCAATAATAACCAAGCAATATCCCTAAGAAAGACTAATTACCCCAGTCATTTTATTTTTTTATTTATTAATTACTTTACAATAATATGATGGGTTTTGTCATACATCAACACAAATTGGCCATAGGCACACATGTGTCTCCTCTCCTGAACCCTTCTCCTACCTCCCTCTCCACCCCATCCCTCTAGGCTGTCACAGAGCACCAGCTTTTGGTGCCCTGCTTCATGCACCAAGCTCCCACTGGCTGTCTCTTTTATATATGGTAATGTATATGTTCCAGTGCTATTCTCTCAAATCATCCCACCTCTTCTTCTCCCATAAATTCCGTAGCTCAGAGCTTCAAGCACTCCAACCACTGATTTCAGTTTGTTCCTCCTATCTAGCACTAGACACAGTGATGATTATGCCTGAAATCATATGGTTCTTCTTCATCTTCAGTACATACTTTCAAAGAACTTTTGCCACCAGCATCTGCATTTTATTGATCTAATGTCTTCCTTTCTTCTATCATTCTATCCCTCATAAAGAAGGAGATGAGGTTCTCCTCAATATACTGATTGACTTTTCCTTGGCATGTGTAAGTTTCTTATATTATGTCAGGTAATATCTCTATTATAAGCCTTTTGTCTCTAACTAGAGAACAAACAACTTCACTTGCTGTTAGAGGAATTTTATGTCAGCATTTTTGAGGATTTTTTTTGGAGGAGAGGACTTAACAAAGGGGAAGAGAGAAGTTGAAATCTAGTGGCCAAGTACAGTCCAGAGGAGAAAAAGTCTGAGGTTGTCCCACTTGTATTAATGAAAAATAAGCCTAGAGTAGAGACATTACTTTGCCGACTAAGGTTCGTCTAGTCAAGGCTATGGTTTTTCCCGTGGTCATGTATGGATGTGAGAGTTGGACTGTGAAGAAGGCTGAGCACTGAAGAATTGATGCTTTTGAACTGTGGTGTTGGAGAAGACTCTTGAGAGTCCCTTGGACTGCAAGGAGATCCAACCAGTCCATTCTGAAGGAGATCAGCCCTGGGTGTTCTTTGGAAGGAGTGATGCTAAAGCTGAAACTCCAGTACTTTGGCCACCTCATGTGAAGAGCTGACTCATTGACAAAGACTCTGACGCTGGGAAGGACTGGGGGCAGGAAGAGAAGGGGACGACAGAGGATGAGATGGCTGGATGGCATCACTGACTTGATGGACGTGAGTCTGAGTGAACTCCAGGAGTTGGTGATGGACAGGGAGGCCTGGCATGCTGTGACTCATGGGGTTGCAAAGAGTCGGACACGACTGAGCAACTGAGCTGAACTGAAGCCTAGAGTATATACTCATAGGAAGACTCAAGAAAGAGGTATGCACATTTACCTGCCTGTAACTTCTGAAAGGAAAAATAACTTGAAACTATGAAATATGATAACAAACTTACCAATGTGTATTGCATATACCTTTTGTAGGCATGTAAATTGAGAAACCTAAGTTATATTTCTCTTCTACAACAAAAACGAAATTACAAATCTTCCATCAAGGTAGAAAAGAAAGTGTAAGATCACTCTGCTGTAACTCAGCCACCTGTGCTGTTCAGATCATGCTGTCTCTACATCCACGCACCAACCTACTTCTTCATGTGCAGTTCATGTTGCTTAGTTCACACATTTCATATTTTCCTCAGTCACTAGAAATTTTAGGTATGTTTGGCTATGATTTCTTTGTCTAGTACAGTAGCCACTAGTCACATATGGCTATTTAAATAATTAAAGTAAGCAAAATTTAAAGTTCAATTCCTTAATTACACAAGCCACATCTCAAGGGCACACACAGTGGCGACTGTGTCAGACAGCACAGCTACAGAGCATGTTCTTCTCTACTGTACAGGGTTGTTCTTGATAATTAGAAAACCTTCTCTTTCCTCCTTGACACCTCTCCTCACTCCTCTCTCCTCCTTTTCTACAACAGTCTCTTCTTATATCTGGTTCAGAATTCCTACAAGAGAATTCTGATAAGATTCTCCAAGGTTTGTGGGTGATGACCTAGAGGGATGAGATGGGAGGAGTGGGAGGGCTCACGAGGGAGAAGTTATATATAGATAGATAGTTGTGACTGATTCACATTATTGTATGACAGAAGCCAACACAACATTGTAAGCAATTATCCTCCAATTAAAAAGAAAGAAATTAAAAATAAATCCCTGAATTCTACAGCAATGACCCCAAATGTCTTATAAGGCACCCCAGCAATAAAAATACTTGAGTTGCAATCAAAGGAAAATTTAAAAGGATGGGTTGGTGCAGGAGGATGACCAGGAGGGGTGATGTGGGGTGGGAGGTGGGAGGGGGATTCATGTTTGGGAGCTCATGTACACCTGTGGCAGATTCATGTCAATGTATGCCGAAACCAATACTGTACTGTAAAGAAAAATAAAGTAAAAAAAAAAATGAACTGCATATGAAATAAACATTTAATAAATAGTTCTATAAATTCATTCATTAATAGTTTTTTATAACAAATAGTTCTGATTAAGATAGTATTAAAATATGCCTATTGTTAGTATTTTGAATTAAAACTAATTCAATCTACTTTTTAAAATGTTGATTTAACATTTTGTGATGATACAGGTCTATTTCTTTCAACACTTGCTTTTGATTATTGTCATAGCCGAAAAAACTTCTCATGAATAGTAAATGTAGTAATGACATCATTGGATGGGCTCTCCCAAATTGTGATACTCATTTTTACATTAGTGTAGTTTGCATTAGTGAGTTTCCACTAATTATGTAAACATTCTTGTTGACACTTGGCAATGAAATCACCATATTCCCTGATGCTCTTGCAGACTAGCCAGAGGGTGCTGTATTCTTTTGTATTTAGCAAAGCAGTTCAGTACAAAACCTATCAAAACACTTCATTTTGAAGCTTTTAGATGGCTCAATGGTTCCGTTCCCATTTTCCCACCCCATTTTTATTGTGGTAAAAAAAAACACACACACACAAGTAAAACTTATCATCTTAACCATTTTTAAATGTACATACAGTTCACTACTATTTATATTCACATTGTGGTGAGTGTATATTCAGAATTTTTCATCTTATACATTTGAAACTCTATATCCATTAAACAACCCCTCTTTCCCCCTCTATCTTGCCCCTCATAATCACCGTTATATTTTCTATTTCTATGATTTTAACTACTTTAGATACTGCATGTAAGATCCTCAAGGTTTATCCATGTTGTAACATGTGATGAAATTTTCTTCCTTTCTAAAGCTGAATGATATTCTGTTGTCTATACACACCACATTTTGTTTACCCATTCAACTATTGATAGACATTTGGGTTGTCTCGGTCTTTTAGTTACTATGAACAGGGCTGCTGTGAATAAGAGTGTTCAAATATCTCTTTGAGATTCTGATTTCAATTCTTTTGAATATATATACTCAAAAGTGGAGTTGCTGGATCATATGATAATTCTATTTTTAATTTTTTTCATTTCATTTTTCCATAGCAATTGAACCAGTTGCATCTGACAGCATACTAGAGTTCTAATTTTTCCACATCCTTACCAACAATCACTATTCTCTGTTGTTTTTGCTTGCTTGTTTTTAATAGTTGGCATCCTAATGAGCATGAGGTAATATCACATTATGGTTTTGATCTATATTTCTCTGATGGTCAGTGAGCATTTCCAATATGCTTTTCAGCCATTACTATACTATCTTTATAAAAATATCTATTCAAGTCCTTTGTTCATTTTTAATTCATTTGAATTTTTGTTGTTGAGTTGTGAGAGTTCTTTATGCTGTATATTAACCCTTTATCAGCTACATGATTTACAGATATTTTCTCCCAATCCATAGATTAATTTTTCAGTTTGTTGATTGTGCCCTTTGATTTACAAAGTTCTTTTTTTAAGTTTAATGTAGTTTTCTTTGTCTGTTTTTGCTTTTGCTGCCTCTGTTTTGGTACCATATCCAAGAAATCTGTGCCAAGTCTAATGTCATGAGTTTTCCTCTATATTTCCTTCTAGGAGTTTAATAGTTTTAGGTGTTAGGTTTAAATCTTCAAGGATTTTGAGTTAATTTTTGTATATGGTATAAGGGCCTAACTTCACTATTTTGCATATGAATATTCAATTTTCCCAACACCATTTGTTGAAAAGGCTTTTCTTTCCCTGAGGTCTTGACTCCTTTGTAAACATCCTATGACTATGAACACAAGGGTTTATTTCTGGGCTCTCTAGTCTATGCCGTTATTCTGCTTGTCTGTTTATTCCAGTACCACACTTTTTTTTTATTACTGTAGCTTTGTAATATGTTTTTAAAATTTTTTATTGAACAATGATTGATGTCATGTCAATGTTGTGTTAATTTCTGCTACATGACAAAGTGATTCCATTATACATATAAATACATTTTTTCATATTCTTTTATACTATGGTTTATCACATGATGTTGAATATGATTCCCAGTCCTATACAGTAGGAGCTTGCTATTAATTCCTTCTTTTTTAAATTTTTATTTTGTATTGGAACCTAGTTAATTAGCAATGTTGTGTTAGTTTTAAGTGTACTTAGGTGCACAGCAAAGAGATCCAGTTATGCATATACATGTATCTATTCTTTCTCAAATTCTTTTCCCATTTAGGTTACTGAAGAATATTGAAGGACTTCCCTGGCAATCCAGTGGTTAAGATTCTTCACTTTCAATGCAGGGGGTGTAGTTTTGATTCCTGGTTGGGAAACTAAGATCTCACATGCCACCCAATTTCATTGCAGTACTATTTATGATAGCCAGGACATGGAAGCAACATAGATGTCCATCGACAGATGAATGGATAAAAAAGATGTGGTACATATACACAACGGAATATTACTCTGCCATAAAAGAGAACGAATTTAAGCAAGTTCTAGTGAGGTGGATAAACCTAGAGCCTGTTATACAAAGTGAAGTAAGTCAGAAAGAGAAAAGCAAATATAGTGTGTGTGTGTGTGTGTGTGTGTGTGTGTGTGTGGAATCTAGGAAAGTGGTATTGATGAATCTATTTGCAGGGAAGGAGTGGAGACACAATGCAGAGAATGGACACAGTGGGGAATGAGGGAGGGGGACGAATGGAGAAAGCAGCATCAACATACATAATACACTATCCTGTGTAAAATGGGTAGGTGCTGAGAAGCTGCTATACAACACAAGGAGCCCAGTTTGGCACTCTGTGATGGCCTTGGAGTGGGGATGGGAGGAAGAGAGAAAGAGAGGCTCAAGAGGGAGGGGATATATGTATAATTATGGCTGATTCATGTTGTTATATGGCAGAAACCAACACAACATTGTAAAGTTAAACAACAAAAAATAATAAAAGAAAATGAATTTTGAGAAGATCCCACATGCCGTGTAGTGCAGCAAAAGAAAAAAATAATATTGAGCGTTGTTTCCTGGGCTATACAGTAGGTCCCTGTGGGTTACCTATTTTAAATATAGCAGTGTGCATGTGCCAGTCCCAAACTCCCAGGCTGCACCTCCCAATAACCTGTCCCCTCTGTTCACTCTCAAAGCCTATTTCCGTTTTGTAAATAAGTGAGTTTGTATCATTTTTTAGATTCCACATATAAGAAATATCATATGATATTTGTCTTTCTGTCTGACTTACTTAGCTTAGTATGATAATCTCCTGGTGCATCCATGTTGCTGCAAATGCCATTATTTCATTTTCTTAATGGTAGAGTAAATGTACTACATCTTCTTCATCCATTCATCTGCGGATGGACATTTAGGTTGCTTCCATGTCTTACCTATTGTAAATCACACTGTAATGAATATTGGAATGCATGTATCTTTTCAAACTATGTTTTTCTCTAGATATATGCCCAGGAGTGTGGGCATATGGTAGCTCTATTTTTAGTTTCTTAAGAAACCTCCATAATTTTCTTCATACTGACTGTACCAATTTACATTCCTATCAACAGTGTAGGAGGGCTCTATTTTCTCCACACCCTCTCCAGCATTTATTGTTAGTAGATTTTTTTCGATGGTGGAAATTCTGACTCGTGCGAGGTGATATCCCATTGTAGTTTTTATTTGCATTTCTCTAATAACTAGAGATTTTGAGCATCTTTTAATAAGTCTCTTAGTCATCTTTTTATCTTTGGAGAATTGTTTGTTCAGGTCTTCTGCCTGTTTTCTGGTTGGGTTGATTTTTTCTTTTCTATGGAGTCTCATGGGCTGTTTGTAAATTTTGGAGACTAGTTCCTACTGGTCACATCATTTTCAAATATTTTCTCCCATTCTGTAAGTTGTCCTTTTTATTTTGTTTATGGTTTCCTTTGCCATGAAAAAGTTTAGTTTAATGAAGTCCCATTTGTTTTCATTTTTATTTCCATTCCTCTAGGAGATGGCTTGGAAAAGATATTGCTGTGATTTATGTCCAAGACTGCTCACCTATGTTTTCCTCTTAGAATTTTATAGTATCTGGTCTTACATCTAGGTCTTTAATCCATTTAGAGTTTATTTTTGTTTATAGTGTTAAATAATGTTCTAAGTTCATTTTTTTACATATTGTTTTTCAGTTGTTAAGTTGTATCTGACTTCTTGCAGTCTCATGGACTGTAGCATGCCAGTCTTCCATGTCCTTCATTATCTCCTAAAGTTTGCTCAAACTCACTCCATTGAGTCATTGATGCCATCCAGTCATCTCATTCTCTGTTGCCCGCTTCTCCTCCTGCCCTCAATCTTTCTCAGCAGCAGGATCTTTTTGAATGAGTCTGCTCTTCGCATCAGGTGACCAAAATATTGGAGTTTCAGCGTAAGCATCAGTCCTTCCAATGAATATTCAGGGTTGATTTCCTTTAAAATTGACAGGTTTGATCTTCTTGCAGTCCAAGTGACTCCAGCACCACAGCTCAAAAGCATGAATTCTTCAGCACTCAGGTGATGGACAGGGAAGCCTGGTGTGCTGCAGTCCATGGGGGTGCAAAGAGTCAGACATGACTGAGCCACTGGACTGAACTGAACAGCCTTCTTTATGGTCCAACTTTCACATCCATACATGACTACTGAAAAAATCATAGTTTTGACTATATGAACCTTTGTCAGCAAAGTAATGTCTCTGCTTTTTAATGCTGTCTAGGTTTGTCATCAGAGAAGGCAATGGCACCCCACTCCAGTACTCTTGCCTGGAAAATCCCATGGACAGAGGAGCCNACACTAGCTATCTGTTTTACACTTGGTAATGTATATATTTCAATGCTTCTCTCTCACTTTGTCCCCACCCTTCCGTCTTCCACTGTGTACACAAGTCCATTCTCGATATCTGCATCTCATTCCTGCTCTGTAAATAGGTCCATTAATACCATTTATATGTATGCATTAATACACAATATTTCTTTTTCTTTTTGACTTACTTCATTCTGTAAACAGGCTCTAGGTTCAGCCATCTCAGTCCAACTAGCTCAAATTTGTTTCTTTTTATGGCTGAGTAATATTCCATTGTATATATGTACCACAGTTTCTTTATCCATTTATCTATCAATGGATATCTAGGTTGCTTCATGTCCTGGCTATTGTCAATAGTGCTACATGAACATTGGGGTCCATGTGTCATTTTGAATTATGGTTTTCTTGGGGTATATGTCCAGTAGTGGGATTTCTGGGTCATATGGTAGTTTAGTCCTACTTTTGGAATTTCCATACTGTTCTCCATGGTGGTTGTATCAATTCACATTCCCAACAGCAGTACATTCCCTTTGCTCCACATCCTCTCCAGCCTTTATTGTTTGTAGAGTTTTTGATGATGGCCAATCTGATCAGTGTGAGGTGATATCTCATTGTAGTACTGATTTGCATTTCTCCAGTAAGTAGCAGTGTTGGGCTTCTTTTCATGTGCCTGTTGGCCATCTGTATGTCTTCTTTGGGAAAATGTCTATTTAGATCTTCTGCCCGCCCTCTTTTTTAATAGTGAGTTGCGTAAGATATTTTGGAAATTAATCCCTTATTGGTCACATTGTGTGCAAATATTTTCTCCCATTCCTTAGGTTGTCTTTTGGTTTTGTTTATGGTTTCTTTTGCTATGCAAAAACTCAACTTTAATTAAGTCCCATTTGTTTATTTTTGTTTCCATTACTCTAGGAAACTGATCAAAAATTGCTGGTATATATGTCAAAAAATGTTTTACCTATGTTTCCCTCTAGGAGTTTTATTTAGGTCCTTTTTGAGTTTATTTTTGTATATGGTGTTAGGGAATGTTCAAACTTCATTCTCTTGCATGTAGCTTTCCAGTGTTCCCAGCACTACTTATTGAAGAGATTGTCTTTTCTCCATTGTATGTTGTTGCATCTTTTCTGACAGAGGCCACCTCATNGGTCCTTTTTGAGTTTATTTTTGTATATGGTGTTAGGGAATGTTCAAACTTCATTCTCTTGCATGTAGCTTTCCAGTGTTCCCAGCACTACTTATTGAAGAGATTGTCTTTTCTCCATTGTATGTTGTTGCATCTTTTCTGACAGAGGCCACCTCATGTGAAGAGTTGACTCAATTGGAAAAGACTCTGATGCTGGGAGGGATTGGAGGCAGGAGGAGAAGGGGACAACAGAGGATGAGATGGCTGGATGGCATCACGGACTCGATGGACGTGAGTCTGAGTGAACTCCGGGAGTCGATCATAGACAGGGAGGCCTGGCGTGCTGCGATTCATGGGGTCGCAAAGAGTTGGACACGACTGAGTGACTGAACTGAACTGAACTGAATTGACCATAGTGAGTGGATTATTTCTGGGCTTTATTTCCTTTTCCATTGATCTGGGTGTCTTTTTTGTGCCAGTACCACACAGTTTTGATTACTGTGGGTTTGTATTATAGTCTGAAGTCAGGGAGTATGATTCTTTATACATTTTTATTTCAATCAAATTGAATCATTGCTCTTACAAATTTTATTTCAACATAATTGTGTTTTATTGTACATCTGGTTACAAGTAGTTTCTAAAATCTTTTAGGTAACTTGAAACTTCAGAGGTATATGAAGTTAACTGATAGATAGCAGTTAGATCATTTTCAAATAATATAAAATACTGAGACATTAATTACTACACATAGCTTTAAGTTTTCTACTATTGACTTATTTACACAAAAGGCTAAGATTGATCTTTTTGTCACATTGAGAAATTTTACTATGAGGCTGTATACATCTCTAGAAATTGTGAGATGGTGTTTTGATAAATTTACTAATCTATTACATAATGCTGGTATATGACAGGCAATTCACAATTGTCTACTTCGTAGTTTTCTCTGGAAAATAAAACTTACTAAAGGTTGAAAATTATAATCAATATATATAAATGAAACTTAGAAATAATAAGAATGAAGAAGGAAATTCTGACTCCAGAGTATTCATGGAATGTAGGATTATTTTTGTTATGAAAAAGAAAAGAGTTAACTCTTTCCAAAAGTAATTACTTAAAGATTGTTCCAGAAGGAAAAAGAAAAATGAGNAGGCCCTCCTGGCTTGGAACTCTCAATGGTGGCAACTTCTAATCCATACCCTAACTCAATAATTTTGTCATTTTAAGAATGTTACATAAGTGGTATCAGATAGTTACATTTTGAAATTGGCATAATTTACTGAGCATAATTCTCTGGAAATTCATCCAGGTTGTTGAATGAATGGATATGCATCCTTTTTATTGCTGAGTAGTAGTCCATGGTAAGGATGCACCACTTTATTTAAGCATTCACCCACAGAAACACAATTGAGTTGTTTCCAAATTTTGACTACTATGAATAAAGTCACTATAAACATTTGTGTATGGATTTTTCTGTGAATATCAGTTTCCATTTTTCCAATGTAAATTCCTAGGAATGAAATTGCTAAGTTACATAGTATTTTCATTTTTAAAGAGATAGTCGAATTGTTTTAAGAGTGTTTGTACCTTCTTATACACCTACTAATAATGTACACAAGATGAAGTTTCTGACTTTGATAGTTTACTTCACAGGTGTTTTCATGGGTGTGCATAGTGGTATATCATAATTTTCTTTTAAATTTCTAGGATTGTTAATGATGTTAACTAACGGTTCATGTATTCATCTACTGTCTCTATATCTTCTTTGTTGACTGTTTATTCATGTCTTTGGCCGATTCTCTGCATTATTTTGGTTGACTTTTAAGAGTTTTTACATATTCTTTATACGCAATCTTTGTTAGATATGTGGTTTACAAATATGTGTTTCCATTCTGTAGCTTATTTTTTCTTCCTCTTAGCGGTCTTTTTTGTGCAAAAGTTTTTAATTCTAAGAAAGTCAAATGTTCTAAAGCTTCCTTCTAACGAATATGTTTTTCTTACACATGAAGAAGCTAGAAAATGAATAAACAAAACCAAAGTGTGGGCAATGACACACAAGTGCAGGCCACTGTGATGTTGCACAAGCACAGGCAGCAGCTATAAGGAGCTACCCCACTTTCAAGGTAAGGAGCAGATGCTGCACTTTCATGGAGCAGTCATGAAGAGATACCCCACATTCAAGGTAAAATAAAACCAAGTAAGATGGCAGGCACTGAGAGAGGGCATCAGAGGGCAGATAGACTGAAACCACAATCATGGGCAACTAGCCAATCCGATCACATAGACCACAACCTTGTCTAACTCAACAAAACTAAGTCATGTCATTTGGGGCCACCCAAGATGAATGAGTCATGGTGGAGAGGTCTGACAGAATGTGGTTCACAGGAGAAGGGAATGGCAAACCACTTCAGTATTCTTGCTTTGAGAACCCCCTGATGAACACGAAAAGGCAAAAGTTAGCACACTGAAAGATGAACTGCCCAGGCCAGTAGGTGCTCAATATGCTGCTGGAGATCAGTGGATAAATAATTCCAGAAAGAATGAACGGATGGAACCAAAGCAAAAACAACACCCAGTTGTGGGTGGGACTGGTGATAGAAGCAAGGTTCGATGCTGTAAGAGCTATATTGCATAGGAACCTGGAATGTTAGGTCCATTAATCAAGGTAAATTGGAAGTGGTCAAACAGGAGATTTCAAGAGTGAACATCGACATTCTAGGAATCAGTGAACTAAGATGGACTGGGATGGGTGAATTTAATTCAGATGACCATTATATCTACTACTGTGGGCAGGAATCCCTTAGAAAAAATGGAGTAGCCATCTTAGTCAATAAAAGAGTGTGAAATGCAGTACTTACATGCAATCTCAAAAACAACAGAATGATCTCTGTTTGTTTCCAATGTAAACCATTCAATATCACAGTAATACAAGTTTATGCCCCGATCAGTAATGCTGACAAATCTATGAAGTTCTATGAAGACCTACAAGATCTTCTACACCCCAAAACAGATGTCCTTTTCATTATAGGGAACTGGAATACAAAAGTAGGAAGTCAAGAAGCACCTGGAATAACAGGCAAATTTGGCCTTGGAGTACAGAGTGAAGCATGGCAAACGCTAATAGAGTTCTGCCAAGAGAATGCACCAGTCACAGCAAAAGCCCATTTCTAACAACACAAGAGATGACTCTACACATGGACATCACCAGATGGTTGATGTTGACACTGAAATCAGATTGATTTTATTCTTTTCAGTCAAAGAAGGAGAAGCTCTATAGAGTCAGCACAAACAAGATCAGGAGCTGGCTGTGCACAGATTATAAACTGCTTATTGACAAATTCAGACTTAAATTGAAGAAAGTAGAGAAAATCACTAGAATATTCAGGTATGACCTAAATCAAATGTCTTATGACTATACAGAGGAAGTGATAAATAGATTTAAAGGACTAGATCTGATAGACAAAGTGCCTGATAAACGATGGATGCAGTTTCATGACACTGTTTAAGAGAAAGGAATCAAAAACACCCCCAAGAAAAAGAAATGCAAAAGAGAAAATGGTTGTCTGAGGAGGCCTTACAAACAGCTGTGAAAAGAAGGAAAGTGAAAAGCAAAGGAGAAAAGGAAAGATATATCCATTTGAATGCAGAGTTCCAGAGAATAGTAAGAAGAGATGAGAAAGCCTTCCTCAGCAATCAATGCAAAGAAATAGAGGAAAACAACAGAACAGGAAAGACTAGAGATCTCTTCAAGAAAATTAGAGATACAAAGGGAAAATTTTAGGCAAAATGAGATAAATGAAGAACAGAAATGGTATGGACCTAACAGAAACAGAAGATATTAAGAAGAAGTGGCAAAAATAGACAAAGAAGAACTGTACAAAAATGATCTTCATGACGCAGATAATCATGATGGTGTGATCACTCACCTAGAGCCAGACATCCTGGAATGTGAAGTCAAGTGGGCCTTAGAAAGCATCACTATGAACAAAGCTAGTGGAGGTGATGGAATTCCAGTTGAACTNGAATGGGAAAGACTAGAGATCTCTTCAAGAAAATCAGAGATACCAAGGGAACATTTCATGCAAAGATGGGCTCGATAAAGGACAGAAATGGTATGGACCTAACAGAAGCAGAAGATATTAAGAAGAGGTGGCAAGAATACAAAGAAGAACTATACAAAAATGATCTTCAGGACCCAGATAATCATGATGGTGTGATCATTCTCCTAGAGCCAGACATCCTTGAATGTGAAGTCAAGTGGGCCTTAGAAAGCAACACTACGAACAAAGCTAGTGGAGGTGATGGAATTCCAGTTGAGCTATTTCAAATCCTGAAAGATGATGCTGTGAAAGTGCTGCACTCAATATGCCAGCAAATTTGGAAAACTCAGCAGTGGCCACAGGACTGGAAAAGGTCAATTTTCATTCCAATCCCAAAGAAAGGCAATGCCAGAGAATGCTCAAACTACCTCACAATTGTACACATCTCACAAGCTATCAAAGTAATGCTCAAAATTCTCCAAGCCAGGCTTCAACAGTACATGAACTGTGAACTTCCAGATGTTCAAGCTGGTTTTAGGAACCAGAGATCAAATTGCCAACATCCCTTGGATTATCAAAAAAGCAAGAGAGTTCCATAAAAACATCTACTGTTTTATTGGCTATGCCAAACCTTTAACTGTGTGGATCACCACAAACTGTGGGAAATTCTGAAAGAGATGGCAATACCAGACCACCTGACCTGCCTCTTGAGAAATCTGTATGAAGCTCAGGAAGCAACAGTTAGAACTGGACATGGAACAACAGACTGGTTCCAAATAAGGAAAGGAGTACTTCAAGGCTGTATATTGTCACCCTGCTTATTTAACTTCTATGCAGAGTACATCATGAGAAACGCTGGACTGGAAGAAACACAAGCTGGAATCAAGATTGCTGGGAGAAATATCAATAACCTCAGATATGCAGATGACACCATNTGATTATGGTTTGTGTGTCTGCCCTCTGATGCCTCTCTCAACACTTATCGTCTTACTTGGGTTGGAAGGGAGGGTGGGAGCGAGGCTTAGGAGGGAGGGGGATATATACCCATAGCTGATTGGTGGTATTGTACAGCAGAAACTAACACAGCCTGGTAAAGCAATTATACTCCAACTGAAAAAAAAAAAAGACATGTCACAAAGGCTGCAGATATGTCTGCCAGTTGTAACAGGTGTTTTCATCCTGCTTCTCTCTGAACTGGGTTCTCCTCCTCTCCACCCAGAAACCTAGGGCCCTCATGCCTCCTGCTGGTTGTCTGCAGTTCCTTGGAATGGCACGCCACCAGAGCCTGCTTGCCCCCAAAGCAGGTCCAAAATGTGTCTCCCCTGGCTCCCACTGAAGCAGCATCTCTATTCTCTCGGTGGAGTGGTACCAAAAGTTACTAGAGGGAACAACCTTATCTTAAGAGACTCTGAGGGAAACGCATTGCTGCTTCCAACGTCATTCAGCCCTCCCATGAAACAGAAGAACAGGAGTGGGCAACTTGGTGCTTAGTTTTCCAAATTGATTTTGCTAACTCTTAAACAATTTTAGACTTAGAAATCTGTGACTCTGGAGGTCCCCATGAAAACTAAGATAGGGCCCCTTAAGATACATGTTTATTTGGAAAGACAGCATATATTCGTTTTTTAAAAAATCTCACTTATTTATTTATTTTTGGTTGCACTGGGCCTTCACTGCTGTGTGCGGGCTTTCTCGAGTTGAGGCAAAAAGGGGCTACTTTCTGTTGGGGAGTGAGGGCTTCTCATTGCGGCGGCTTCTCTGGTTGCAGGGCACCGGCTCTGGGTTATTCGGGCTTCATTAGTTGTGGTTCACAGGCTTAGTTGCCCCTCAGCATGTGGGGTCTTCTCAGACCAGGGATCGAACTGGTGTCCCCTGCATCGACCCTGGACCACGAGGGAAGTCCCAACGTATACTCTTTTAATAATTTTTTTTTAATTAAATATCTCTTGGGTGCTAGCTGCTGTCGGTAAAAACTTTTTGAGACATTGTGTTTGAAAGGCATATTTAGTGGTTGGGGGATATATACACAAAATACTTTCAGCCAACATAGAAATTAAGAGAACATACAGACAAGAATGCTGGTGCTTACGGCGGACTTGGTTAGTTTCATAAAAAATGTGATATTTACACTGAACCTGGAAAGGTGGATATGGGCAGACCCAAGAAGGAGTTCTTTGTCACAAGATGCAGATTGGATTTTTCCCCTCTTACACTGATAGACTGAGGACATTTTCATGGTGGAGATGCTGTCGTCAAATCTCTGTTTCAGAGAGTAGCTGTACAGAATATATCACAGTGTAGAAAGACTCCTGATGGCATGCCCACGGGGAAGCCACTACGGTAATTCCTGGACTATGCAAAGGGACTAAGAGGTGGCTTCTTATTAGAATAGGCTGAAGACCTGTCCAGGGCTGTGTTTGCTGTTTTGATTGTTGTTTACGTGTTTGTTTTCCCATAGAATTGAATGGTGATGGAGAGGATGGAAGACAAAGCCCTCTCCCCCTTCCCTCCTGCCATCACTCCTTAGAATCACAGCTGCTGGCAACCGGAGTGGACAGTCTGGCAATGAAAATAAAATTCAGGACATCATATGTATTAAAAAATTTCACTATGTCAGGCACAGAGGATCAACAGTACTTAATGTGAGGAAGATGAGTTATACTAGGGAGAAGCATTTCTAAAGAGCTGGAAATTGGACTGGATTTTGAGATTGGGTGGGATTAGTGATGGGTATTCTTGCCTGGAGAATCCCAGGGACGGGGAAGCCTGGTGGGCTGCCGTCTATGCAGTCGCACAGAGTTGGACACGACTGAAGCAAGTTAGCAGCAGCAGCAGCAGTGATGGGTGATACAGTGGTAAAGAATCTGCCTGCCAATGCAGGAAACTCGAGAGGTGAAGGTTTGATCCTTGGGTAGGGAAGATCCCCTGGAGGAGGAAATGGCAACCCACTGCAGTATTCTTGCCTGGAAAATTCTGTGGACAGGGGAGCCTGGCAAGCTGTAGTCCATGGAGTCACAAAGAGTTCGACATGACTAAGAACACACAGAATTAGTGAAACAGACGACAGACTTACTCTAGATTTTATGCCCTCAGAATGAATGACAGGACCACAGGCAAGAAGGTGAAAAGCATACAGATGACACGTCCAGGCCCTGAATGTGCTTTGGATCTTGTCAGATGCAGTGCAGTGAGAACAATTGTTGCAGTGTTGATTGGATCAAAAATGTGCATGGCCTAGAATATTGGACTTTACAGGGTGATTGTAGGGAAACCGAATTTTGATAATAAGAATTTTGTAGTTATAATAAGTTTGGGGAAGATATATTTGTAGGGAGCATCCAGAATTCACTGGAAGCCCAAAGGCAGGAATTCTAGGTATGAGGCTGCCCAAATTCACAGGGAACTGCAGTGACAGCTTTGGGATCAAAACCCCAGACCTTCATGCTCCAGAGCTCATGTTTATCTCACCGTACCTTGTGAACAGAGAAAATGAAGATGAGCTAAGAGGGGTTTGGTGATTACAAAGTCAAAGGTGGAATTTCAAGGAACATTTTCCCTCAGGAGACATATGTATAAGCCATTTTTCGTTGAATTATGGAGGAACTGGGTAACAAACAACCCCTCAAAGCAGCTAAAATGATTAAGCAGTAGGTTAAACCAGTTATTTGTCTCGCAAAGATCGTATTTCCTGTGCAACTGACCAAAAATTGTGTGTCTTATATAATTTCCACTCCAACATTCACCTCTTTTCTGTTCATATGATGGCTTGTTCCTTTTGTCCAGGTTCCTGATATTTNTTTGTCTCGCAAAGATCGTATTTCCTGTGCAACTGACCAAAAATTGTGTGTCTTATATAATTTCCACTCCAACATTCACCTCTTTTCTGTTCATATGATGGCTTGTTCCTTTTGTCCAGGTTCCTGATATTTATCATGGCTGAGAGATGGTGGGTCTGTGGCTAATATCAGTTAATGACGTGTGTTTTGGTCTTTCTTTGCTCTACATTGATCTATGTTGCTCTTCAGAAATCATTTAGTACATAAATGCTGCTTGTTAAATGGCTTCAGTTTGGGGAGTTGGCTTTGAAAATGATTCAATTTTTTTAAGTGTCCCTTAGAAGAAAATGTTTTCCCTTGCCAGTATGTACAACACATGGAAAAGAAACAGTTCTAGTGAGAAACAGTTCTAGTGACAGTGATAGAAGTTGTGCATTTGTATGTTATCCCTTCTTAGGGCATCATTGCAGAGTATAACAAAATCAACGATGTGAAGGAAGATGATGACACAGAGAAGTTCAAGGAAGCCATTGTGAAGTTCCATCGGCTGTTTGGAATGCCCGAGGAAGAGAAACTTGTCAACTATTACTCCTGCAGCTACTGGAAGGGGAAGGTCCCCCGACAGGGTTGGATGTACCTCAGTATTAATCACCTCTGCTTTTATTCATTTCTGATGGGAAGGGAAGGTGAGTCCCCTAGAGTTTCAAAGGTAAGCTTCTGAAAGTCTACTGAGGTTTTTGCCTGTCCTGAATGTAAACCATATCTAAACATCAACAGTAGTAAATCTGCAGTTGTAAATGATTTGTGATGACTTAACAGTTGAATTCAACCATTTTTGGCTCCGTTGCTGTAAACTACTTGATTGTGAGATAATAAAAATTGACCAAAGGTCTAATTCATTTAGTAGACAGGGACTTAAATCCGTAATAATCAAAACTCAGAATTTTTGTGGTCTAGATTTGTCTTTTGAAACTATCAAGCAGAATATAAATAAATATAAGCACATAAGCTCATAGGAGTTCCGTGAAATTGGAGGGTGGTGTTGTGAGATTTCCAGTATCTTGAAAGGATTTTAAGGAGCCACATATTGACCCAGCCTCATTCTCTCTGCTCAGCCAAGCTGGTCATCCGGTGGGTGGACATCACTCAGCTCGAGAAGAACGCCACGCTGCTTCTACCCGACGTGATCAAAGTGAGCACAAGGTCTAGTGAGCATTTCTTCTCTGTATTCCTCAACATCAATGAGACCTTCAAGTTAATGGAGCAGCTCGCCAACATCGCCATGAGGCAGCTCTTAGACAATGAGGGCTTTGAACAAGATCGATCCCTGCCCAAACTGAAAAAGAAATCTCCTAAGAAAGTGTCTGCCCTAAAACGGTAGGTGACAGAGACCTGAAGTCTTATGGACTTTAGAAACGAGAACCCATCTGTTCATTTATGAAAGTTAACCTTTTCTGAACAGCTCCAAGGGTTCAGAACACTTTTCTGGGTATAGATATATAAAACGGAGAAAGACTGCCTAAAGCACTCACGGTTCAGCAAGTGAGGCAGACATGACCAGCTCCAGCACTATAGGCTGGGACCTCTTTTGGTGCTCAGAGCAGAGCACCTTGAGTACACGCACGGGAAGATGGGCAGAGAAGGACCTCTCCATGGAGCTGCTCAGAGTGGGGCTCTCAAAATTACCGAGAGTCAGTAGGATGAGTATTACTTTAGACATATTATTTCAGGCAGAGGGACAACATGGTAAGGGAAACACAAGGGAAAAGCACAGAGGAAAGTAAGCTCGTCAACATTTATGGAAGGTGGCTGGGCATGGGATGAGGCTATGCTGCAGAGAAGCCCGGAAGTCCGGATGTGAGAGTGAAGGCTAGAGAGAAGGCAAGGGGAAAGTTGACGTTGTAACGTGTGATGGTATGCATGGAATCACCCCTAACTGAGATGAGGACGAGGGAAGGGAGAGCATGTCCAAGGGATAGGAGGATTCAATTTTGATCGCGTTGAGTTGAGTTGCCTGCAGGACGTCTAACTAGACATCAGTTCAGTGGGATAAATGGAACTGGCCATCGTTGCTGTACAGCTGGTCGTTGAAACCTGACAAGAGGTCACTGCAATGAAAACGCCTTTGGTGATTTGAGACATGTTTTGATAGAGTGGTAGAAGATGGGTTACTGTGGTGGGTTGAATGCACATGAGAGCAAGGCAAGGGAATTAGGTCAGTACAGACTGCTTTGTCGAGAAATCCAATGGTAAAGTAGGGGGTTTGCTCTTTTTTAGAATGAAAACATTTGAATAGAAGGTAGTATGAAGTAGGCAGGTGGGAAGAGTTTGTTGATGAGGGTAGCACAAAGACAGAAGGGAGCATGAAGATAAAGCTAAAAGAAAATGGATAATTTTAAAAGTGGCATCTTGGACTTCCCTGGTGGTCCATTGGTTAGGACTCTGTGCTTCCAATGCAGGGAACTCGGGTTCAGTCCCTGGTTGGGGAATTAAGACCCCACATACCAAGCAAAGCAACAAAAATAAAAGGATCTCACAGCATGCAGAAGGATGCTTGTGTGTGCTGATAACCTCTCCCTTCGAAACAGGCAAAAGAAGAAGGAGAAGGTGAGGATGGAGGTAGTTTTAGAGATAGAAGGGAGAGAATTGGAGGGCCTGTCTTTGCCTTGTGAAGCCATAAACTGGATCCTCAGGAGCTGAAGTGGCCTAAAAGCTTAAGCAAAGATGTTTAAATGATGAACAGGAAGAAGGAACGCATCAGAGAAAAGCTCATGGTCACTGGAGGACCCAGCTTGGCTTAGACACTCTGGTTGTCCAGGATGTGGGCTGTTCTGTGTTTCAGGCAGTTTTGTTGTTTATTCAAGGTGACCACCGACAGCCTGCAGGTTCATGTGGCTTATCTGCATCCTCATTAGGTCATTCTTAAAAGACAAGGCCCCGAGAGTGGCTGAGGATGAGTATAAATGTCATCATCTCTTCAGAAATTACTGTATTCTTTTTAGAAAGAGAATTATTTCCTGTCTAGGCCTTGTTTTCCTAAGATTCTTTGACATTTACAGATACTGATTGAAAAATGACTACACAGGGGACCTAAATATATTAAAATGATTTCATTATGCTTTTGGGTCATCATTGGTGTTAACTCCAGCAGAAAGCCAAGAAGGTAGAAATAATTCTGACAAGGTGGAAGGGAAAGATGGGCTGGGAAATCTCTGTTGCCGCGTCATTGAGAGGTACTCAAACTTTTCTCTTGTGGGGAGATTTATTACTGTTGTTTTCCAGTGATCTGGACGCCAGGGCCAAGAGTGAGAGGTACCGTGCACTCTTCCGACTGCCCAAAGATGAAAAATTAGATGGCCACACAGACTGCACCCTCTGGACTCCATTCAACAAAATGCACATTTTGGGGCAGATGTTTGTGTCCACGAACTACATCTGCTTCACCAGCAAGGAGGAGAACCTGTGTAGCCTCATTATCCCACTGCGAGAGGTACGTGGCAGGTGGCAATGGGTGTTTTATTGGTAATCCTTTTCTAGGTATCTTACCATCACTGAGTTGGCTTTTAACCATGGGTGAGCGTTCCTAATTCTTTGGTGCCATCTGCCTCTCTTTTATGTGTTGTCATTGCTCCGAATGACCGTGGGACCTGCGAGGTTTCTTCTTCCAGAAGCAGACTGGTGTTTTATTCTTGTTCAGATAAGGTGAGATCAACAGAGCAGGAAATGACCGTCATTGAAGAGACGCTTTTTATACTCATGGATCCCATCATGGGGCGCACGCCATGCTAGAGGGCCCACAGTGGGAAAGCACCAGGGGGGTCAGCGGACAGAGGAGCAGGGAAGGATGTGGGCTGGAGTCTTGATTGTGATGTCCTTGGGCAGAAACAGGTGAGACAGGACAAGCAGGCTTGGGATTGGCGAGTTGAAAAATTCCAGCAGGCCCTGGGGTGACGAGGGCAAGATGAACAAGGGCCTGAGTGTGGGAGCAGGTGAAGGAGGTCCTTGGGGTTTGGACTGGTTGGTTTGCTTGTGAAAGGCCTTCTCACAGGTGAGTCCTTTACTCTCTCCAGGAGTTGGTTAACTCTGGGTCAACAAGGCCCCGAGAAGGGAAAACATCAAATAGAGAAACTGGAACATGTAGTTACTGCTCCTGGCCCACAGCCTGAGCATCTGGATCTTTAGAGAGTGGTCTAGGTTGTGAATCAGAAGGTCAAGATCTGCCTAGTTTGTTGGTTCCCTCTGTTAGAACCACTGGGACCCCTGGCCGCTGTGGCCAGATCTGGATCTCTGCAGATTTTGGAGTCTGTACTTTAATAAGGTTCCAGGCTGAGGCCCATGGACAGTGAAGGCTGAGGGACATTACTGTTGTTCCTGGGTTGGAAGTGGGCTGTCTTGTGTCTTCACGGTGATAGGTTGTTCTGGTACTTGTGGAGAAGCCTTGCTGTTGAGGGTTGAGAAGAAATTCAAGGCTAGGGTGTCCAGGGCTGGCAGATCCACAGTTTCTAACCTGGCTGCTTTCAACCTACTTTGGTCCTTTTCCTAGAAATTAAGATGCTTAGAAGCTTTGGCTATTTAATCAAGGTTGAGCCTTTGTTAAGATTACCTGTGGTAAAGGATTCAAGTTTCTCTTTGCCTTACTTTTTTTTTTTTTAAATAATCATTTATGTCAGCAAATTTTCTTGTTTTATTTTTTCTTGTTTGCATCATTATCACAGAAAATTATTAAAATACAGACAAATATAAAGAAAACAAAACTCATCCCTAGTCCCACCATTCAAAAATGACCACTGTGAACATCCTGCTATATAGTTGTTCAGGCTTTCTATGCATTGCCGTATATATGTCATTTATATTATTTAGGTTTAAGAAAAAATGAATTTTATTTTTTGCCTATTTCTCTTAACAGTGAGTGTACACTAAACTTATTTCCATATCATAAAATATTCTTGTATAACTTTTAATGACTGCATATTATTCCATTACTGGATATGTATAATTTATTTCTTCTTAATTTGGGTTACCTTTGGTTGGACCTTTGCATTATTTTGTTTGTTTGTTTCCTCCCAATCATATGTATAATTTTCTTCAAATTATAAATTCCTAGAAGTTTAATTGGTGGATTAAACGAATGTAAAGTGTTAGGCAATGGAAAAATCTAGTTTTCTTTCTTATAGGGTGAGCTCATTGGTATTATGANTGCATTATTTTGTTTGTTTGTTTCCTCCCAATCATATGTATAATTTTCTTCAAATTATAAATTCCTAGAAGTTTAATTGGTGGATTAAACGAATGTAAAGTGTTAGGCAATGGAAAAATCTAGTTTTCTTTCTTATAGGGTGAGCTCATTGGTATTATGACACATTTGGAGGCTAGAATTATTGGGGGTGAATTCTGAGATGGATGGTTGATCGGTGCTTACAATTGGCTCTGAAATGCATCTCATGGCTTTTACCAGCAAACTGAACCTCTTTATCTTAGGGAGTTACTAAACTCTGTGTGTGTGTGTGGTAATTGACATCATGTACTAGTTTCAGGTTAACATAGTAGTGATTTGATATTTGTATATATTATATAATGATCACTATGATAAGTCCAGTTAACATCTATCACCATTCATAGTATGCTATTAAAGTCTGCTATTAAAAATGTCCTTCGTCAAGTACTACCTGAGCAAAATAAAGCAGAGTGACCTGGACCCACTAGGGAAACCCATCCTGACATTAATAATATACTGAATGTATCATTTATAAATCTGAGTGAGTCATCACTTTGTTTATCCAAAGGTAACTGAGGAACAGAGCGGCTGGAGGCTGCCATCCCACATCTGCTCTCCTGTTCCCCTCCTCCGGGTTCGGTTCAGGGGCTCTGTGTACATTTTACTATGATGTACAATAAGATCACGGAGCCTGGCGGAGTTAGGAGATTGATGGTTAGTACCCTCAGCCCATCTTGTGCTTCCTAGTTTTCCCTAACAAGTAGTAGGGCAGAGATGATTCAGGCATATTTCAGGATAAGTCAGAAGGGGGAGGACAGTATAGGTGGCATTTAGAAGTGAAGTGTGTTGTGGTTGGAGGGGGCGGCTTGAAAGAAACCCCCAATGAGACAGCAGTGCCCTTTCTTTACCCCAGTGAATCACTGCGATATATTAATGGTAAATCCTAAACCTCAGCTAATGGAAGAAGCAAAGGACTTGTGTTTATTCCTACTCTAGGTTATATAATGACAAAAATGCACTAGGGCAGGGCTCCCACCCTCCGTCGGGGTCTGTTTGAGCAGAGTGATCTCTCCATGAACTGAGTTAAGCTGATCGATCAATAGGAGCCTCAAGGAACCTTGCATCCTCCTTGGAACAGCTCCTTTTAGAATTGTGTAGACTCGGGATTGCTGTTGTATTTAATTTTTTATAAATAAGTGAAAATATTGACTGGAGATTGTTAATATACATTCTGCGTGCAGACTTAAGGTAGAGTAAATCGACACATGTTAAATGTTTACACAGAATCATGTTGCTGTAGATTTTAGAGAAAAGTCTGAACTAGCAACAAGAGGATAAAGAGTGATAAGAGTCCACATTAGGATTTCTAGATACAGTCTCTCTTCTTTTTTTCAATTATAAATTACCTTGTAAAATGTTCCATATGAAACACCAAGATTTCATTAAATTCAAGCTATCTTACAATCGTAGTTGGTGATGAAAATGTGTCTCATTATTGTGTAGAACATTCTGGTGGAGCTATTACCCTTTCCTGGAGGCACAGAGTTTCAGGGGTAGAATTCTACTAGAACTCCTTTGTCAGTGAAAAATACATGCTAACCTGTGGGAAGCTTCTTAGGGTTTCTGTAGGTGCTTTCTTGCTGTTGCTTCTTGATCCTGCTGGATCAAGATACTGGACTTCATGCTTGATTTCCTCACGAGCACATAGAATCTATGTTTTAGGTGCAGAACTTGAACCTTTCATCCTCTTGGCATCTGTCATTAACTGCAGATGCCTGGTGACTAAAAGAATCAGAAACAATCTGTTGGGAGAAAAGGAGTTTTTTTCAGTCTTTTAAAATAAGCATTGTTTAATACAAGGGCTTCCCTGGTGGCTCAGAGGTTAAAGCGTCTGCCTGGAATGCTGGAGACCAGGGTTCGATTCCTGGGTCGGGAAGATCCCCTGGAGAAGGAAATGGCAACCCACTCTAGTACTCTTGCTTGGAGAATCCCATGGAAGGAGGAGCCTGGTAGGCTATAGTCCATGGGGTTGCAAAGAGTCAGGCACGACTGAGCAACTTCACTTCACTTCACTTCAATATATGTTTGAAGCATGATGGGAAAATCCTTTTTATGATAAAGAAGTTGGTTTCCCCTTCTCCCCGCCAATTTCTCTAGTTTCTTTAGCATTAGAGGGAAAAACTCTTAGGTACAACTCTAGGTATCTCAGAATATTCCTTTAAAAATGTATGAATATATATCTAACTTGTGCATTTTTATAAAAGCTGAGAACAGAACTCAGGTCCTGCAGTTTTTCCCTTTATGGACTCCAGTAATACCTGTTTTGCACCTGTGACCATGCAAATTTTTAGGCAATTCCAATAGGTTACTTGGCCTTGAAAGGGAGAGAGGTTTTTAAAGTTCTGCCCGGAGGAAATGTCTTTTCACATGAAAATGCTGATGAAGAGGTTGAAGTTGAACCTGTATAGACTGCTTACGTGTGGAAATGAAGATGGAAAAGAAACTAAACTCTTAAGTACACAATCATTGCCGCTGCAGATAAACCATTTATCTAGAGCTGGCCTTGAGATTTTTCTTCCTGATGTGCTGAAGAGTTGTAATGCATTTATCTTAGTTTCCAGTTGATGAAAATCCTTTTATAAACCAGCAAATATATGCCATCATTTCAAAGCTGGAACACATGTGCCTGTTTCTACTTTTCTCCTGATATGGTAGACTTACTTTACTACACACACTAGTACGCACAAGTGTGCACACACACACACACACACACACACAGCCTGTGCACATAGGGTTGCAGTTAAGCTGTTTACATCATGTCTGCTCAGAATCAAGCCTTTAAAACTTTGAAGTGGTAAGAGGTGAGGAATGCAAAGCCCTGGAGTCTAAACGAGACATTTGAAGGATTGGTAGTGTTTAAAAGCCATGTCCACATTAAGCTAATAAGAAGACCTAGTATCGTGGGTTGTTTCTCTCTCTTACAGATGAAGCGCCAGCTAAGAGTCCGCCCTCTTAAAGTTCCATGAAGTTTTAATGAAAGTCAAAGAATTCCTTCACAGCAAGGTTTCTCAACCTTGGCGCTGTTGACGTCTTGGGTCCTACTGTATTGGGGGGTGGGCTGACTTGGGACCTGTGCCCTGCAGGATGTTTAGCTTCATCTTTGACTTCCACCTGTGAGATGCCATGGTACCCTCCACTTGGGACTACCAGAAGTGCCTCTGGATGTTGCCAGATGTCTCCTGGGGCTGGGATGGGGGCTCACTCTCGATTTATAACTACCAGGAAGATAATTCCGGTTCCAGTTTCATTTGTCCTGAGCTGTTTTCTTTTATTGGGACAGCGTTCAAGAATCTCAGCTTGCCTCAGTAAAATACGGAAGTTCCTGCCGAGATTGAAAAGCATGGTCTTCTTTCTTCAGTGCTCAGCATCTTCAGCGCTCAGAGGTTGCTGCTGGGTGATCCCTGGGAAGTAACGGTGGCCTGTTTTCTTTTCAGGTGACGATTGTAGAGAAGGCAGACAGCTCCAGCGTGCTCCCCAGTCCTCTGTCCATCAGCACCAGGAACAGGATGACCTTTCTCTTTGCCAACTTGAAGGATAGAGACTTTCTGGTGCAGAGGATCTCTGACTTCCTGCAGCAGACAACCTCCAAAATATACTCAGACAAAGAATTCGCAGGAAGCTACAACAGTTCGGATGATGAGGTCAGTCGAAGGCACCTGTGGGGTTGGTTAATCCCATTTCTCTTCCTTGGGGAGTGTTCACCTCCTGGTCTGTTTTGTTTAATCTTGAAGCTTTGCAGCTGTGCTGAGATGAACCAACTACTCTGATGTCCAGAGAAGACATTGCATTTAAATTTCACGGCGTTTGTATTTAAGATCATAGAACTGAACATCTAATCTCACCCTCTTCTTTCACCTTTGAAGGCGTTATGAAGTGATTTGTCCTGATTACGTAGCAAGTGACTCTGGTCTAAGTGACTCTGTTGGGAATTAACACAGAGGTCACTCAGTAAAGTCTCAAACCTGAAATACAACACTATTAGAATGATTTTATTATGATACAATACAAATTGTGTCCCTATTGAATTAGGCTCTGAATCCACATCCAGGGAAACTGGGCCCTGAAGGATACATGATTAGCTCAAGCGATAGAGTGACTTGCAGCAAAAACACATTGTAAAGCTGGCGAGCTCCTGTTTACCTGCTCCAAGCTTCTGTGGGCATTTTTGAGGCACCAGAAACTAGATAAGAGGTGAAGGAGGCAGTCCCATCAGCAGCTGAATCAGCCACGTCACGCTTTGCATGCATACTAATCAGAGAGATAAGTGTCCAACCAGTTTGTTGTAAAAATGAATNCTGTGGGCATTTTTGAGGCACCAGAAACTAGATAAGAGGTGAAGGAGGCAGTCCCATCAGCAGCTGAATCAGCCACGTCACGCTTTGCATGCATACTAATCAGAGAGATAAGTGTCCAACCAGTTTGTTGTAAAAATGAATCTAAAATACAGAGGAGGCATTTCCCTGGTGATTCAGTGGTTAAGACGCCATGCCTCCAATGAACGGGATGCAGGTTCGATCCCCGATTAGGAAACTTAAGGTCCTTCATGCTCTGCTGCTGCTGCTGCTGCCAAGTCGCTTCTGTCGTGTCCAACTCTGCGACCCCATAGACGGCAGCCCACCAGGCTCCCCCGTCCCTGGGATTCTCCAGGCAAGAACACTGGGGTGGGTTGCCATGTCCTTCTCCAATGCGTGAAAGTGAAAAGTGAAAGGGAAGTCGCTCAGTCGTGTCCGACTCTTAGTGACCCCATGGACTGCAGCCCACCAGGCTCCTCCGTCCATGGAATTCTCCAGGCTATGGCGCACAGACAAAAAATAAAATACAGAGGAAACCTATTGGGAACATCGAAGCTCTGTGGCCCATGATTGCATCTAATTCTCACCAAAATGCTGGCTTGCTGACTTCCTCCTGCTACATCACCTAGCAAGACACCTCTTGGGAACAATGGCGAAGCTATTAGTGTCTGTCCAGAGGACAGTCAGGTGGCTCCATGGTAAAGAACCTGCCTGCCAGTGCAGGAGACACAGGAGACATGGGGTTTGGTCCCTGGGTCAGGAAAATGACTCCAGCATTCTTTCCTGGAGAATCCCATGGACAGAGGAGCCTGGTGGGCTACAGTCCATGGGGTCTCCAAGAATCAGACACGACTGAGCATAAAAAAGGTGGAGGAGAGGATGTGGAAGAAGTAGATTCTGCAGCTCAAACTGTCCCCGCCTCGTGTTGCTCTCTGCGTTGGCAGGTGTATTCTCGGCCCAGCAGCCTCGTTTCCTCGAGTCCCCAGAGGAGCACCAGCTCCGATGCCGATGGCGAGCGCCAGTTCAACCTCAACGGCAACAGTGTCCCCACGGCCACACAGACCCTGATGACCATGTATCGGCGGCGGTCTCCTGAGGAGTTCAACCCGAAATTGGTGAGTGCTGCCTCCTCTTGCCCGGAACTTTCTGTATTAGAACAGGAATGTTTTTAAAATATCTTTTAAAATAAACTCATCAATACATCACTGGACAGTTTCCTACAAGTAAGGATATTTTGTTTAAAAATACAAAGGACATATAAATATAACATACAATGACATTTGTATGTCATCGGGTTTCAACATGGCTTCATTGTGAAAGGAGACGGGTCATATAGTTCTATATGCAGGTGACATTTTTTTAGTTTTATTTTTTAACTGTTGTTTAAGTAGCCGACAAGTAAGTACATAATGTCTCAGGCCACATTTAACAACAACCACTCTGTTTCACTTGGAGTAGATATAAAGCCATAAGTAACATTTGCATTCTCCTGACCCATCTCAGGTAAGTGGCATTCTGACTCTGGGCCAGAAAGTTTCATGGCACATCCACAGGCTCTGATATATGGGTCAGATCACAAAAGGTCTTCAGAAAATCTGAGTTCTTTGTTCTCATGAATTCTGTCCAGAGCTTACCAGCTGCATTTTTCAGGGAAAATGTTCTGACTTGCCGTCAACCTTGTCCTTACCATTCTCGAAGTACTTTGGGTGTAATGATGCTACATCATCCCTTTCAGGCCAAAGAGTTTTTGAAAGAGCAGGCCCTGAAGATTCACTTTGCGGAGTACGGGCAAGGGATCTGCATGTACCGCACAGAAAAGACCCGGGAGCTGGTGCTGAAGGGCGTCCCTGAGAGCATGCGCGGGGAGCTCTGGCTGCTCCTGTCAGGTAGGGCGGGGCTGGAGTGGGGGCACGCCTCCGGAGTGCGGGGAGCCCTCAGCCTTCCATCGCGCCTCAGGGTATTTCAAATATGTAACCCCCACTTCAGCCCAGGGGTCTAATCTCTAATCAGTGAAGTACAAATCAATTTACCCTCTCATTCCATATGTGTGTGTCTGTACATATGCGTGTGTGCTGAGTCGCTGCAGTCGTGTCCGACTCTTTGCAACCTCATGGACTGTAGCCCGCCAGGCTCCTCTGTCCATGGGATTCTCCAGGCAGGAATACTGGAGTGGGTTGCCATTTCCTACTCCAGGGGATCTTCTGGACCCAGAGATCAAAGCTGAGTCTCCTGTCTTGGCAGGTGGATTCTTAAAACACTATGCCATCTGGGAAGCTCATGTGTTTTATATACACATATTTAACATAAAAGCACCTATTTAATTATATAAGCCCATGTGTTTATATACACATATTTAACATAAAAGCACCTATTTAATTATATAATATGTACATATATGTGTGTGTGTGTTTATATGTACATATTTGTATAATGTATAGGTGTGTGTACATAAACCTTATACTTGCATAAATTATATTTAACTAGATTTATAGTTAAGTGCTTACATCCAGGGTTTGTCAGTCTGTAAGAATCATAACCTGCAGCTATGTCACAGCGGTGGTTCTCACCCACCTCCGCATCCTCCTGCCCAGCACCGAGGAGCTCCCCTCCATAGCAGCGGCTCCTCGCTGCCAGGAATATGCTCCCTGCCCGCTGCAATTCTGAAAATCCCTCTTCATCCTTCCTCCTGCTCTTCAGTATGGCTCTTTGTGAGCTCTTCATAATTTCAGTTTTTAAACTTGTTTTGAGAGACAAAGCTTCCTTTTTTAAGTTAAATCAGAAGGAAGACCCTGATAAAATGCAAGCAAGACTGCCTGGTTGGAGAACTGAGACAGCTTCAGCTTCAGCTTGACTTTCTCTGCCCACTTTCCTGTTCTTCTTCTCTGAGCAGCCCCTTTGGGTTGTCTGTGGAAGTTCCTTGGAACACAGTTTCTAGGTTGGAACTCTCTACCTTTAGGGAGGATTTTTTGTGTGTGTATAGGAAGGTTTGTAGCGAGGTTTTTAAAAAATTCATTATTATTATTTTTTAATTGAAGTATAGTTTAACAGTAACTGTTAGTTTCAGATGTACAGCATAACCATCCAGTTGTCTTTTTTTCTGATTATTTTGCCTTATAGGTGATTACAGAATATTTGCCTTATAGGTTATTACAGGATATTGGCTATAATGCCCTGTGCCACACAGTAAATCCTTGCTACTTACCTGTCGTATGACTAGTAGTTTGTATCTGTTAATCCCATACTGTAATTTGTCCCTCTCTCGTCCTCTTCCCCACTTTGGTAACCATAAGTTTGTTGTCTGTGTCTGTGGGCGTGTTTCTGTTCTGTATCTAGGGTTATTTGTACTCTTGTTTAGGCTTCACGTATAAGTGATATCATAGAGAGTGTATGTGAGAGAGAGAGAATCACTCAGCTGTGTTTGACTCTCCACAGTCCCGTGGACTGTAGCTCACCGGGCTCCTCCGTCCATGGGACTCTCCAGTCATGAATACTGGAGTGGGTAGCCATTCGCTTCTCCAAGGGATCATAGCGAACAGGGGAGTTTTTAAGCCGCCGGCTCCCAGAGGAGCGGGAAGCGGGGAGGGGGCCGGGAGTGAAGCTGCAGCCGGCTGGGGCTGGGACACCCAGGCCCCCACAGGAGGAAGGGGAAGGGGCCGGGTCAGGCAGCCACGGCCGGGGCCCCCACTTTCTGATGCTGGGTCCGTTCGGTGTTTCCCAGGTGCCATCAACGAGAAGGCCACGCACCCCGGCTACTATGAGGACCTCGTGGAGAAGTCCATGGGGAAGTACAACCTCGCCACGGAGGAGATTGAGAGGGACCTGCACCGCTCCCTTCCAGAACACCCTGCTTTCCAGAACGAAATGGGCATCGCCGCTCTGAGGAGAGTCTTGACAGCTTATGCTTTTCGAAATCCTAACATAGGGTATTGCCAGGTGAATGTCACAGATGGGTAAGACTTTAAAAAAAAATGTTTTCTGCCAGCCAGTAAGTAATAAGAAAGGCTTTATGCGGGACTTCCCTGGTGGTCCAGTGGCTAAGATTCCACACTCCCAGGGGGCCTGGGTTCGATCCCTGGTCAGGGAACTAGATCCTGTATGCTGTTGCTAAGACCCGGTGCAGCCAAATAAATAAATATTTCTTTAAAAAGAAGAAAGGCTTTATGGTTAAGAGAGCAATGACTGTACCAGGGTCTCTTGACCTTTGTACTGTTGGCGTGATGGACTGAATAATTCTTTGTGTGGGGCTGTCCTGTGCTTTGGAGAATGTTTAGTAACATTCCTGCTTAATAACATGTTTAATAGCATCTTCCCACGAAATGCCAGTGCTCCCCACTTGTGACAACTAAATGTTTTTAGACGTTGTCAGATGTCCTTAGGGATGCATGCTCTCCCAGAGCAGAGAAACCCTGCACTGAGCAGAGGAGCCAAGGCATAAGAGTGCCCTTTCTGGATCCACCACCATCTGGTGGCCTGGCTGATCACTAACTGGTCGTGAGCATATCTGGGCGCCAAGCCTTTAAATCTGAATTCTGGGTTCCCCAGTGCTCTTCCCCTTGGCAACTCCTAAGCCGTTAATGTCCTTGAGAATGTAGCTCTTATATGCCATGGCTATATTTTAAGGCCCACTAAAATAAATGTGTAATTCAGTATTAAAAAATGTTGCCCATATACCAACCACAGTGATTGCTTGTATATGTTAGTATGGATAGCACAATTTGGAGTGCTCTAAGATAGTGTCTTTAGATTGAAAGGCTACATATGTACTCAGAGAAACCTTCCTTGACCATCTAGTTGAAACCTAAAACAGACTTATTTCCTCGAAACCTGTATACCATGCATGCACATGCATACAGACACACAGACACATGCATATATCACAGGTCTCCCTATACATTTTATCTTTTTGATAGCAGTTGATTTAAAATATACCTCCAAATTGATTAATCAACTTTCACATCTCTTTTATCTCTCTGACCCCTGGATTTATGCCCTGTGAGATTTGTCACCACTGTGCCCCTCCTTTTCCCCAGTACTTAGTCCAGAGCCTGTTACTAGTAGAGCCTCAAAAGGAACTTACCTTGACTGAATAACGAAGAAACCAGCCATGACCTTGATCATGTAGTAGGCAAGTTAGTTCTCAAGTAGAATTTTAATGATTTCACTTGGGAACCTATTGAGGCAGGCTTACAAGGAAAAGCCTATCAGACCAAAATTCCTTTTTTGACATTTATATTGTAGGAATCTGATGAACACTTCCTTACCGGCTTCTCCAGGATCAAAAGAAGTACAGGCAGGAGCTGGCTTCTAATATAATAGAGTTCATATTTATCTTTTGATCTCCCTCTTTTTAATTAAGAGGACTATTAAAGTAGTTGAGCCTGGAGTGCTTACGAGCTCGCTGATGATATCTTTCAATAGTAGGTTACTGTAGAATTAAACCCCTGTTAACTTATCACTACCATCCTTATCCAGATGGAAATAATGGGCGAGGACTCCAACTTTGAAAGGTTTCACTGTTCCCTGAAGAGCGCCTCAAGCCATGTGTACTGGATGATAGAAACAATTATAGAAGATTAAAAGGAAAATATTCACCTCACCGAATTAAGGATAACAAACACTGAGACTGATAGGTTGAAAGCTTTGTCAAATAGGCTTTGGACATAGTTTTTGAATGAGGATTTGTGGTCGGGGGCGGGGGGGGCTCATTTCTTTATGCATTTTGGTGTTCATGGAGCCCTTAACAGTTAACAGGCAAAAAAAAAAAAA
>SJYV01003928.1:51451-66928 GCA_006410875.1 Neotragus pygmaeus | reverse complement strand
AAAAAAAAAAAAACCCTACAAAACAACAACAAACAAAAGCAAAAAACTTAGCAGGCTGAAGTTCTAAGTGCTTTTACATATTTTTAAAGTTGTAAACTAAACAAAACCCAGAAGAATGTGTGTATGTAAAGCCTTTACATATTTATTATCTGTTTTTTTTGTGGGAAAAGTGTGCTGGCTCCTTTGGGACTAAGTCGTTTCTCAGGTTAACAAAGTTGCTCATATGTTAAAATGTGTCTGATGTATTTAAAATGTATCTGATGACATCTTCTTTCATCTCTTTAGGCCATGAACATTGTCACATCTGTGCTGCTGCTTTATGCCAAAGAGGAGGAAGCTTTCTGGCTGCTGGTGGCTTTGTGTGAACGCATGCTCCCTGATTACTACAACACCAGGGTGGTTGGTACGTGAGGATGCAGTTAGTTTATAACCCTTATCTCATCAGGAAAATGTTTCTAGAACCAGGAAACCAGCTGTAACCCCATTTCCAGTCACTATTAGCCAAAAGAGTGTCAGACAACTCCAGTTTCCCAAAATGGGAATGAGAAGGCTTGAATCAATATAGATTATTACACAAAGGTGCACCGTGGAGCTTCTCCTCATGGAAAGAATATACGTCTCACTGTTTCAGGAAATACACAGTGTGGGTGTCTGTGGCATGTGAGAGCTACACCAGGCACACAGATCACCAGTCCCCAAAGGTTTAATGGTGCTTTCCTGAAGAGCCTGGAATCTGTGGAAAGCAGAAGGATTCAAAAAAGGAGTGGGCAGAATAGCATATAAAAATATATTCAGAGCTCGGTTTCTAAGGTATTTTTCAGAACTGGTTTTATTGCAAAGGAAGCAGCGATGGTGAGCATTTAAATAAATTATTGGTGTCTCTCCGTATAATCCCCTCCAGTGTTAGACATTCATTTTAGCAAGACAAGCTTTTCCTTGCTAGTATAGCAAAAGGGGTACTTTATGCTCTCCTCTTATGTTCTGTCTTCATTTCTAAACTTTTGCACAGTAACTTGGTTCATTGGAAATGCTCTTCAGAAATGTCAGGAAGTTGATCATGAATGTGTACAGCTGGAATGCTTATACTTTGTGGGGGAAAAAAGCCAAACAATTATTTAAAGAAACAATTCCTATATGGGAACCAAGCATCGAGAAGAGTGGTTTTTTCTAGCCAAGCATCATGTTGCCAGCAAAATAATTGTGTGTCAGGAAAATCTTGTAAGTTGACCTTTTCCACAGCTCTTGAGGTGTGATGTCATTGCTCTTTTATGATAAAGAAGCAGGGGAGGAAGGCCCCAGGAAGAGAAGATGCAGTCAGAACTCATCTGGTGACTTGGCTGTGCTGATGATACCTTTGTCTAGTAATGTAGCGATTAGAGTTCTGTCTGAGTAGCAGATGTCAACTGGATTATTTTCGTCAAGCTGTTGGCTTGGGTTCATTTGTGAGAAGGTGCTGTTGGTTAACACATGACCTTTTGCATCCACCCCCACTGCAGGTGCCCTGGTGGACCAGGGTGTCTTCGAGGAACTGGCCCGGGACTATGTCCCACAGCTGTACGACTGCATGCAGGACCTGGGCGTGATCTCCACCATCTCCCTGTCCTGGTTCCTCACCCTTTTTCTCAGCGTGATGCCCTTTGAGAGCGCAGTGGTGGTTGTCGACTGTTTCTTCTATGAAGGAATCAAAGTGATATTCCAGTTGGCCCTAGCTGTGCTCGATGCAAACGTAGACAAGCTTTTGAACTGCAAGGACGACGGGGAGGCTATGACTGTTTTGGGAAGGTATTTCTCACCTGGAAAACTAGCCCTGGGCCTTCTTCTCTGTACCTTCCGTCTGCCTTTCTCCTTGGTTCTGTGAGTCTTATATGCCCTGATGGTTATCATAGGGCCCACTTCTCTGTGTGATTGAGGATTTTTTTTTTTCATCCTTTGTCTCTAGAAGTGAAGACGATTACCTATACTTTAGTTTAAAAAAATAATAAAATTTTAAAAAGAAGTGAAGGGATTTTCATTGACTCTTAAGGAAATTCTAGTCTTCTGATATGCAGAGTTTGCAGAAAATAGGTGGACAGCTATAAAGGGAGAATTCCAGATTCGCCTCCCAGTGACTCCGGATTCTTTCTTCTTCAGGTATTTGGACAGCGTGACCAATAAAGACAGCACGCTGCCCCCCATCCCTCACCTCCACTCCCTGCTCAGTGATGATGTGGAGCCCTATCCTGAGGTTGACATTTTCAGACTCATTAGAACTTCCTATGAGGTAGGTCTGCTGGGGTCACAACACTGCATGCTCAGAGGGCCTCCGCTGGACGCATGCCACACGCTTCCATCGCTAACCCAGGGTGTCCCTGCTTCCCTCCTGGTTCTGAGAACTGGTTGTCGAAGCAAGCAGCTCCCCACCAGCTGACAGCTTCGAGCTCCAGAGAGGGCCACTGAATGAATGGGCCAAACACCACGGAGCAGTTGCATGACCCGCTCAGGCCTCCGACTCTTGGCTTTGCCCACCTCATAGGCTGGTCAAGTAGCAGCTCAGTTTCAGCTCTGGGTGGGTTGAGGAGGGGCTGTTAAAAGCAGGCATGGGGAGGTTGACCCTCCTGTACTCATGCCAAGTCCTTGGGTCTCCTGGGAAGCAGACAAGACAATCCTCTTATGTGGGGGACACATAGAATACTCCCGCCTCCCAGACAAGAACCAGACTCCTAGGACTGCTCTCAAATTGCTCGGCCCCGGATGGGGAAGGTATGTTCTGGTGCACAGTGCCGCCAGATCTGGTCCTGGATTCCACAGAAGTAGCGGTGCTGAGTACCTCATAGCACTTGTGGTTTTGGGCTTTCCGGGGACTCAGGACCAGAACGGTTTGTTCATTTCCTGATCATTAAGGATAATACTTGCAGTTTGTTCATTTTCTGATCATTAAGGAAGAGTGTGCATGTTTTGCTGAGCATACCAGGCCCTCTCCAGATGTTTTGGGATTGTGTACCTGGTGATTGTCAGCATTCCAGCTAGCAGCAGCCTGGATACTGGAGAGATGGTGACCTCTGGCTGAGGTCAGAAAATCTCTCTTAAAGAGAATTTTTTTTAAAAAGGTGCTTTAAAAAAAAACTGGTATGGATCCAGACACCTTTTCAAAAATGTGTGCCCTTAACTCAAAATAGACGAAAGGCTGATAATTTATTATTTCAGAAAAATTTTGTTAGCACCCCATACATATTAAAAACAAAACATTTGGGTTAGGTTTTAGCATCATAAAAGTAACGCATGCTTTTTGTAAAATAGAGACTGAAGACATTTGAAAGAAAAACTGTATCCTGTGAGCATCTCACCGTATCTCCCTCCAATATGTTTTTATATTTGCAGTTTATACTTAAGTACAAGTATTTGCTTAAAAGTGCTTTGTAACTTTCCATTTTTGATTAAAATGCATGATAAACATTCTCTGATATTTAATATATTGTTTGTTTGCAGGTTTTCATAGATTCTTAATATTCTGCTTTAATGAGATGCCAAAACTTATTTAGCTGGTCCCTTTCATTGGACATTTATTAGGTTGCTTCCAAATTTTCAGTACCATATTGGCAAATTTGTATGGTATTATGTGTATATAATATGTATGATACTATATATTATATAAAAGTGGCTACACAAATAATACATCTCTGACTTTTTTCTTAGAGTCCATTCTTAGGAATAGATTTCTAGTAGTGGATCAAAAAGTATGAATTATTTCCAAGCTCCTGGCACATCCTGTGCAGTTTCTGTATAGATTTTCCTGATTTAAATTTTCACTAGTAGAGATTAAGGATGACTGTTTCACTTCACTCTCTCTAAAACTGGTTATTATCATAATGCATTTAAAAAAAATTCACTGCCCCAGGACTTTTAATAGTCCTCCATCAGAAATGTTGAATGATTATTTTTCCAGAAAAAGAGCCCATGTGACTGAAAGCAATAGTTATTATAGCTGTGGGTTGTTTTTTTAAAGGCATCCCCTCGAAACCTTTACTGTAAAGAGAATTCCAGACCCAAGTAATAAAGCTTGGTATGTAGAAACTCAGCTTTGTTGTGCACAACAGATAAGCTGAGGTCTCGCTGAGGTCAGCACGTGGCCCGTTTTTAATGGGAAGGAGTGGAGAATGGAAGCAAGACCAGAGCTGATGTCCGTTTCCTTCCTGTCTGTCTGGTCCCTAATGGCACCCCTCAAGCTGCCAAGAGTCCTATCGCAGGACACAGCCATAGTTTCCTTCCTCTGCCTGGGAAGACAACCTTGTTTATTTTTACCAGTGCCTACATCACCTCCTCTTTCAATGCACAATGATTTGCTTTTTGTTTTCTCTGCTTAGTGGCATTGCCCTACTAATAAGCCTCCAGTGCTTTCCCAATGCCTTATCTGTGTGCGCTTGCTAAGTCGCTTCAGTCATGTTCAAGTCTGCGAGAACCCATGGACTAGCCCGCCGGCTTCCTCTGTCCTTGAGATTCTCCAGGGAGGAATACTGGAGTAGGCTGCCATGCCCTCCTCCAGGGGATCTTCCCGACTCGGGGATCGAACCCGTATCTCTTAGGTCTCCTGCATTGGCAGGAGGGTAATTTACCACTAGTGCCACCTGGGAAATCCCCATTACCTTAATAGGTCATCCTACAGACAACACCACAACGTCTTGCCTTTCCTTTTTTTTTTTTCTGCCTCCTATTAGACTGGGGTCCTCAATTCTGCCTGAGCATTCAAATCCCTTAAAAAAAAATTTTTTTTTTAAGCCAAGCTTTTAAAAATATAAATTCCTAGGCTCCCTTCTAGACCAGTTACCTTTGTATCTTGGTATGACACCTAAGAAGAAATATTTTTCAAAAGTTCCCAGGTGATTCTGGAGCCCGGTGGGGGCTGAGCGTCACTGCCCTAGATGCAGAATGGGGCCACTAGATGCCTAGGAGGATTTTAACCCGATTATACGACAGACACCAGTGTTCTGAAGCAGGTGACTCCTTGCTTTCCGTGCTTCAGGATAGTTAGCCAGGAAAATAGATAAGCAGGAAGAATACCGAAAGCACATTCAGTCTTGAGATCCCAGGATGCTGCAGGTTGATCACCTTTCTCCTGATGAGTAGATGTGATAACTGTCTTCATAAATGCCTCATAGCGGAAATCTCACGCATTGTTAAGTTCTCCCAAGCTCCTCCAGGAAGGAAGGGGCAGTTTGAGAGACAATTTTCTTCTGTTTGGGCCCTGTGTGCCATTTTGTTAGACACACAGACCTGGTAGACAAAGCCTCAGCCTTCAGGTTTAATCTGCAGACTACGATGAGCCTCCTGGAAGACACAGGGCACATTAATAGCAGACTTACAGCAGGCACGTGACTGCCATAGTTTCTTCATGTTCAAGACAGCCCACCCAGAGCGTTTGAGAAACATTAAGCAAGGGGATGACAGAGGAAGAGGTGGTTGGATGGCATCACCGACTTGATGGACCTGAGTTTGGGCAAGCTCCAGGAGTTGGTGATGGACAAGGAAGCCTGGCGTGCTGCAGTCCATGGGGTTGCCAAGAGTTGGACACGACTGAGGGACTGACCCGAGCTGCAGTGGGGAAAGGAGATGGCTGATCAAACACGAGGAGGAGTTTGTGCAGGACAGACAGTTTGAAAGTTCAGATCAATGTCTTGGGCTTATTGCTGTTGGTGATAACAGCTGTCACTCGTGGAGAACCCACCTCGTGTGGGACAGGTGCCGGGGGCTTCATCCATTGCCCCACTAGGTCCCTGTTCACACGTTTTAAGGTTAAAATGTAAGTTGAGCGAGGTTGAGTCAGTTCTCCCAAGGCACACAGAAAGTGGCAGAGTCAGGAGGCAATCGAGAGCTCCCCAGCATTAAAGCCAGAGGCGAGGGGGTGTGTCTGGATAGAAGGTGGATGGACTTGTAGGTGTGCGTATGGACATGAGGTCAGTGGGTCCAGTAGAGGCTGGTTAGTGGGAAGTCTTGAAGCCACTAATTGATTTGCAAGGCACCCAACAGCCACTGCCCAGAGAGAGGATCCACTTAGCCATTGTTTGTTTGCTGTTTTCAGAATTCCATTCTGCCAGAGCCCCTCCAAAAAGGCGAAGGGGCAGGGGAGAGGAGGTCACGGCCCAGTCCTCCTCATAACCCATCTTCCTTTAGAAATCCTCCGGAAATAGCTAGGCAGGAACTTGGGAGTTCATGGTTTCCTTTTAGGATGGGACTGTTTGCTCCCGATGGAAGGGCCATTGTCTGTGTTTCATTGTGTCTGGTTATGGCCAGTCCCTGGACCTGCCTGGCAAACTGAAGGGTCCATTTCTAGTTGAGGAACAGATATTAATTAAATATAAAATGTAGAGGGCACTTTGAAAGCCAAGCTTGGGGGAGGTAACTCTTTTTGTTGTTTACGATTAGTTACTAAAGCATGTCCGACATCGTAGACTGTAGCCCGCCAGGCTTCTTTGTCCATGGGATTTTCCAACAAGGATACTGGAGTGGGTTGCCCTTTCCTTCTCCAGTGGGGGTGTTCCTCACCCAAGGATAGAACCTGTGCCTCCTGCACCAGCAGGTGGATTTTTTTACCACTAAGCCACCTGAGAAACCCAACTTGTTCTTTAGCAATCTGCAGAGATCACCAAGCCAATGTTCACTGTGAGTTACTGTTACCAGTACTTTATATTAATGTATCTTTATCTCTAAGGGCAATCTGCAAGGACAATTTTGGGGTCTCTTTGTACAGAGGAAGAAACTATGATTCAGGAGATTTGACTGAATTTCCCAGAGTCACACAGATAATTAGTAAAAGAAAATGAATTTGAATCAAATTTTGTCTAGCTCCAAAAATTTATGTTCTCTTCTACCCAAAGAAGAACCTATCTGGAACGCTTTTCTGGAATGCTGGAAGAGTAGGTGGTGGAGTTATAAAACCAATGACTGAACCTTAAATTGCAGTGCAGCCCCTGTGGGATTCTGGGTAGCTTATAGAACCTCTTGGAACCTCAGTTTTCTCATCTGAGAAATGGAAGTAACAGTACTAACTCGCAAGGTTATTGTAAGGATGACCAATGACCCGTCATCGTTAATGTCCCTGCCGGTTGTAGTGCAAGAATAGTTTCCTTCTGTCTCATAGGTAATGTTTCCTGGTTGATCAAAGGCAGACGGTGTCCTGGTTTGAGGTAAACTCACCCCTCCATCTTCCGCATGAGCTCTGTAGTAGATACTTTCCATTCTGCTGTGAGGATCAAGAGATCCTTTTCTTGGGAGTTTTAATCCCACCCGAGGATTTAACCCAGAGTGAATTAAGTATGACATTTTCCATCACTAGTGGCAGCTCCTACTAACAGCTTTTGAATTCTGACTTCGAAGTGGCAGTAATTGCCATGTCTTTCTTTAGAGTGGAGACGATTCTGACTTGGTCTTGAGAAGACACTTCTCTGGAGATGGGAAAATTCATCCATAAACCCTGCATTTGTAGATCAAGACCCTCCGATCACATTAAGTGATGAAAGTTCTAAAGTAACTGGTCTAAGTCCTAAGATGTCAGTGTACACTTGTCTTAACTCTCGGGAAGGAACAGCTGAGTCAAACGCAGTTCTCATTCAAAACAGGAAAAACACATTGAATAAATAGAAAGCATTAGAAAGGTAGGGTTTTTCACTGTTCACTCCAATTTGGGGAAATTATAAATTATATGGTTCAGAGTCCTCCATGTGGGACAGCCTGTAGAGAGATGCCATTTCTGGTGTTGCCAGATAAGATACAGAAAAGACTGACATTGTGTGGGACATACTGAAATGATAATCATTCTTGTTTATCTGAGTTAAAAGTTTAACTGGACATCCTGTATCTCCTATATTTTATTCACTGAATCTGGGAACTCAAGGCCTTATTGAATACTGACTGCTCTCTGCAGCAAGTCAGGGAGATGAATCCCTGGGGATTCTTCCAAGGGTACAAATTCTAGAATCAGACAGCCTGTGTTCAAACTGGGCTTTACCACCACAGGTCCATGAACTTGGACAAGTTGATGACTTTTGTTAAGCTTCTGTTCCCTCTTCTCTGAAATGGAGCTAGGAAGAGTGCTTACTTCCTGAAATTATCCCCAGGATTCAGTGTACCCAGGAAATACCTGTTGAGCACTTGCTGAGAATCAGTATCTGTCCTCCATTCTGGAGGACACAGTCTGTGCCCTCATAGTGAGGGGTGAGAGGCAGGCCATGGCAGATTCAAGTAAGAAAGAACGCAGCAAGTTAAAAGGGTGGGCACGTGCTGTTTCTCTTGGGTTTATGCATCTGTGAAGTGACGTTTAACAGAGACACAAATGACCTGGGGGAGCCAGCGAGTTGTGTCCGAAGGAAATGATTTCCAGGCAGAGAAGGGGCTGCTGCACCGGCCCTGGCTGGCAGTGGAGCTGCCATGATGTTCACGAGGAGCAGTAAGAGGCCACTGTGCCTGCATCGGTGAGAAAAGGGTGTTGGCAGCTAGGAGAGGTAGCTGCCGGAGGGGGAGGAGTATTGGGCTTGGAATCATTGGTGAGACTTGGCATTTGACTCCGAGTGAGCTGTGAGAACGTTGGAGTTGCGAGCAAAGGAGTAGTGTCGAGGCTCAGGTTTTAGAAGGACCACTTCTAAACCACTTCCCAGGTGGCTTAGTGGTTAAAAAAAAAGAAAGAAAGAAAAATCTCCCTGCCAATGCAGGTGATGTGCATTCAACCCTGGGTTANAGTTGCGAGCAAAGGAGTAGTGTCGAGGCTCAGGTTTTAGAAGGACCACTTCTAAACCACTTCCCAGGTGGCTTAGTGGTTAAAAAAAAAAAAAGAAAGAAAAATCTCCCTGCCAATGCAGGTGATGTGCATTCAACCCTGGGTTAGGAAGATCCCCCGGTGGAGGAAATGGCAACCCACTCCAGTATCCTTGCCTGGAGAATCCCATGGACACACATCCTTGTAGAGGCTTGCCATTCACCTCTACAAGGATTAAACTGTGAGCTGCTGCAGCTGCTGACCTTCTACACTTCAAAGGAGTTCAGGGTGGAGAGCAGAAATGAGGCACTCTGTGCTCTGGGAAGCTGGCAAAACAGGTCAGATATTTTCAGGAGCTGATTTTAGGAGCCCAGTTTGTGCATCTCATATCTAGAAAAGCAGTAAATTCCATCACGGTGATGTCTACTCCACATGACTTTATCACCTTTATGAGACTAGCAGAAACTTTCTGCAAAAAATTATATGCTTCATTGCATGTACTCTCCCTTCACTGAAATCAAATATCCTGACCTTCCCCCTACCTCTTAGGAGCAGTTTCTCAGAGCCATCTGAAATGTTGTCTCCCAGGCTATAGCCCTCATTTTGTATGCAGTTAGACTTAACTCTCAACTGTCACATTGTTGTTGTTTTTTTAAGCCTCTGAGAGAGACAACAGTGGTTTGGACCAGGGTGTGAACAATAGAGGTGGTAGACAGTGAGGGGAATCCCTAGGAAGTAGGTGTGTAGAGGTCTAAAAACTGAGCCCCAGAGCTGCCCAGGGATTCAAGATAGAGAGGATGTGCCCAGGAGACAGAAAAGGAGTAGCCGGTAAGGCATAAATAGAACCAGGAGAATGGGAGTAAATGGAATTTAAACAAAACACGTAATTTATGCCAAGCACTTAATCAGTTTGTAAGTTTTAGCTCTTGTGTTTGTTGGAACACAGTTAGGCTGTTGTAACCATAGACCCCAAAATAGAGTTAAGACAGAAATTCGATTTTCTCTTGCTTTGAGTTTGCTTATGGAGTTCAGGACTGGTGTGGAGCATCAGGGAGCATCAGTGGCATCAGTGACCCAGGCTCTTTCTAATCCACTCTTTTTTTTAATTTATTTTTTAATTGAAGGATAATTGCTTTACAGAATTGTGTTGGTTTCTGCCAAACATCAACATNGACTGGTGTGGAGCATCAGGGAGCATCAGTGGCATCAGTGACCCAGGCTCTTTCTAATCCACTCTTTTTTTTAATTTATTTTTTAATTGAAGGATAATTGCTTTACAGAATTGTGTTGGTTTCTGCCAAACATCAACATGAATCAGCCTTAGGTGTACATATGTACCCCCGCCTCTTGAACCTCCTTCCCAGCTCCCTCCCCACCTAATCCACTCTTGAGAAAAGTCTTATCCACACAGGAAGGAGATAGGATGGGTGTGCCTCTTTGCTTTAATGGGCACTCAAGGGCTTACTCACTGGAAAAGACCCTGATGCTGGGAAAGATTGAGGGCAGAAGGAGAAGGGGCGGCAGAGGATGAGGTGGTTGGATGGCATCACCGACTCAATGGATGTGAGTTTGAGCAAACTCCGGGAGATAATGAAGGACAAGGAAATCTAGAGTGCTGCAATCCATGGGGTCACAAAGAGTCGGACACTACCGAGTAACTGAACATCAACATCATTCTACTCACATCCTGTTGGCCAGAATCTAGTCACCTAGCACAAGAAGCTGCAGGGGACACTGGGAAATGTAGTCTTTTGCTGACACTACAGAGTAACTGAACAACATCACTTCTACTCACATCCTATTGGCCAGAATCTAGTCACCCAGCACAAGAAGCTGCAGGGGACACTGGGAAATGTAGTCTTTTGCTGAGCGTCTGGGAACTTGGCTGAAATTTTGAATTCTCTACAGGCAGGGAGAACAGACATATGGGTATTGATGAGCCAACTTCCAGTCTGTGTGACAGGCATAATTTCAAAACTCGGTGCTCTCTGTATATGCCAGTAGTATTCTTAAACTCCAAGGGAATTTCTCAGGTCCCTAATTGTCACTGACTTTTCAGATTGCTTCATCTTTTTCTGTTGTAAAATGTTTCACCATAAGTTCCAGAAACAAAACAAATCCCCCAAAACCACTTTTATTTTGAAATCATTATAGATTTATAAGAGGTAGCAAAGGAATGTAGAGGGAAGTCATATACATTTCCTCTCCAAGACTTCTCCCCAATGCTAACACCCCAAACATACAGGCAATGTTAGGCTTCTTGGGTTGGTAAAGGTGGCTAGTCCTGAGTGTCTGCCATCGAGAGACAAATGCTATTGAATTAGAGATCAGAACAAGAACCCACACTCCAACATTTCCTACAACCTCCCAGCTGAGTAGTTAGCCTCATACACTTCCTTTCTTCCCATCAAGAAAGTTCTTCCTTGAATGCATTATTTCATCCACAAAGGGTCCCTATAGTCTTATTCAACCCTCTCCTTTTTTATGAACTGGGCTTCCCTGGTGATTCAGATGGTAAAGAATCTGCTTGCAATGCAGGAGACCCAGGTTCAATCTGTGGGTCAGGAAGATCCCTGGAGAAGGGAATGGCTACCCACTCCAGTATTCTTGCATGGAAAATTCCATGGACAGAGGAGCTGGTGGGCTACAGCCCATGGGGTCACAATGAATCAGACACAACTGAGCAACATTTTCACTTTTTTTTTTCCCATATGAACTTTTGATTTGAGAAAGACTAATTTGGCTTTGAGATTTACTTCAATGTTAAGAAGCATGAGAATTTTCTGTTATTTATTAAAGATTGTTAAATGGCTTCAAAATAAACAAAGGACATATAGTAAATGATGGTATAGCCTAGAGCCCTGTCATTTGGCAAGAAATTTCTCGTGGTGTCAGGATTTGTCTCCATCGACCTGACACCAAGTATTTCAGCAGATTTCTCAGAAATATCAGTCTTGTTTTTTTCCAGAAATTTGGAACTATCCGGGCAGACTTGATTGAGCAGATGAGATTTAAACAGAGACTAAAGGTGATCCAGACACTGGAAGATACTACAAAACGCAATGTGGTGAGTCTTTTGAGAAATGGCCTGTGGCCTTCTGTTCCCATCCTTCCTTATATTCCCACTGACTCCAATTCCTGCTTGAGAGACGAAGCGGATTGAAAAGAAAACAATCNTGTCAGGATTTGTCTCCATCGACCTGACACCAAGTATTTCAGCAGATTTCTCAGAAATATCAGTCTTGTTTTTTTCCAGAAATTTGGAACTATCCGGGCAGACTTGATTGAGCAGATGAGATTTAAACAGAGACTAAAGGTGATCCAGACACTGGAAGATACTACAAAACGCAATGTGGTGAGTCTTTTGAGAAATGGCCTGTGGCCTTCTGTTCCCATCCTTCCTTATATTCCCACTGACTCCAATTCCTGCTTGAGAGACGAAGCGGATTGAAAAGAAAACAATCGGGAAGTTTCCCGTTATGGTATTTTTGAGTTTGTGAAAGTCATGGTGTTATTCTTTTTATATAAGGTACGAACCATTGTGACCGAAACTTCCTTTACCATTGATGAACTCGAAGAACTTTATGCTCTTTTCAAGGTGAGTTTCAAAGAAAACTCATGTACGTTCAAGCGAGTAAAAGAGTCCCTCCCCCCCCTTTTTTTTTTGTAATTTTCGGCTGCGCTGGGTCTTCATCGCTCTTTGGGCTTTGCTTTAGGTGCGGTCGTTGTGGTGTGTGGGCTTTTCTCTGCGTTGGCGTCTCTCATGAAGCGCAAGCTCTCGGGCACTTGGACGTCAGTATGTGCAGCTCCCAGCCTCTAGAGCACAGGCCCCGTAGTTGTGGTCCACAGGCTTAGCTCCTCCGAGACATGTGGGATCTTCCCAGACCAGGGACTGAACCCATGTCTCCCGCATCGACAGGTGACTTTACCACTGAGCCACCAGGGAAGCCCAGGAGTTCACTTTAATCATTCAGTTAGTTCCTAGATTTTTCTGTTAAATTGTGAAGGGATAGCATGAGTGTCGACAGGCATGCATAGGAAGATGGAGTTAAGAGTATAGAGTACTTAGTATGAAAAATAAAGATGTAATTCATTTAAGTTAATGTTTTAGCCTTCTTCCACTCCATGTAGTATTTTCACTGTTTCCTTGGACTTAAGCAAATAGGGTGTTACTTTATAATACTCATTGAAATGATGGCAGTCAAGTTTAAATTCTTTCTGAAACTACTGTAAATTTTAATGTCCTCTATTAATCTATATTCAAGCACACTTAAAAGGAGATATGTAGCTGGAATAAGAATAAAGCTGCTTGAATGACTAAGAGAAAGCCTAGTTGTTTAAATTTCTGTGATTTTGCATTTCTAAGTCAGCCCACACCAATCTTGATCCTCAGTAAGGAAATAGTATCATTAAATGAAGCAATGTAGAATTGTTTTTTTTCTAAGAGGGAAAAAAACACTTTTGTTTTAACTATCATTACCAATATCGTAGGTAAAAATGTGACAATTGCCAGGAAAAATTTTTAAAGGATGCCTTTCNACACTTAAAAGGAGATATGTAGCTGGAATAAGAATAAAGCTGCTTGAATGACTAAGAGAAAGCCTAGTTGTGTAAATTTCTGTGATTTTGCATTTCTAAGTCAGCCCACACCAATCTTGATCCTCAATAAGGAAATAGTATCATTAAATGAAGCAATGTAGAATTGTTTTTTTCTAAGAGGAAAAAAAACACTTTTGTTTTAACTATCCTTACCAATATCGTAGGTAAAAATGTGACAATTGCCAGGAAAAATTTTTAAAGGATGCCTTTCATGCAGGTACCAATTTTATCACAATCTCTAATTGGCTAGTTTTGTGTTTGTTATAGAGCCTTTCATTTCCAGAACTAAAGATAATTGAGGATGGTAAAGATAGTATAGGAACGAACAGAAGGGGGCAGACATAAAGATCTGAGTTGGACACTAGTTGATCTTAGGATCAGACAGAGAATGTGAGAGCTGGGAATATTTTTGCTAATATTCCCACTTACCTGTTAGCTACTGGAGGCACCACCGTTTTATTTATTTCTGATTCTCTAGTATCTAGTTTCATGTCCCTGCCCAATAGGTGTTCCAAACATGTGTGTTGAATACACAGGTGATTCAGTAATCCGTTTTCAGTCTAGTTCAATTTTGCATGTTTCTGAGGCAGGCACAGAGAGGTTGCTGGAGGCTTTGTGCAGTCCAGCAGCGTGGGCAACTGCGCCCCCAGCAGGCTGCGTTCAGCCCTTAACGGTGCAGCCTTAAGCATGTGCCGTCTCATTCATGCTTTATTCAGGTATGTAAAGCACTGTGCCTAACTGCTCCATGTTAAGTTGGTTTTCCATAAGGAGGGAGTCCCTCTTCATTTCATATAGAGGGAAAAATGCAATGATCTAACTTGGATTGAAAGAAAAAAATACAATGGTTCAATTGAGATCAGATTTTAAAAGGATACTGAGGACTGGAAGAAATCTGCTTCACAGAGTGGGGGTGGGGGACGGGTAGGGCCAGGATTTAGGGCAACTACGCAGAAGTGGGGAGTGGCAGCTGGAGGCCGTGGGGAGGGCTATGACATTCAAAGGAGGAGGCTGACTTGGGGCACACCAGAAGAGCAAGACCAGGGCTGGCTGTGCAGAAGCCCAAGATCCTGAGATCACTGAAGCCGTATCATCTTCCCCGGGTGCCCCTGCCCTTTGCGGTCGGTGCACCTCCAGCTTCCAGGTGTGTTGTTTGTACACCAAGGATATTGCCTGAAGAAAGCTTTCCTTACACACCTGCCCTTATGTGTGTTGACAAACAGGAGTTCCCCAAGTCTTCTGAGCGCCCCAAGAGAGAACCTGACGTCCTCGGTTGGTGTCAGGGAGGGGAAGGATTCTCGGGTACTCAGTTCGGTTCAGCCACTCAGTCGTGTCCAGCTCTTTGCAATCCCGTGGACTGCAGGATGCCAGGCTTCCCTGTCCTTCACTATTCTCCCGAAGTTTGCGCAAACTCATGTCCAGTTTGCGCAAACTCATGTCCGTTGAGTCAGTGATGCCAACCTAAGACAAAGGCTTCAGATAAGGGCTCTTTCTTGAGTTTTTCTGAAGACTTTTCATTGGCTTCAGTTCATCCGAACAAACATTTGTTGAGGTATTGTTGTGTTAGACACAGTGTCAGACTCTTCAGTCTGTTATAAAGTCGATTTCTGGGGGATTTCCTTCAGATACAAAGGAAAGAGACCTTTGTTTCCCACAGTTTTCCGCCTGGGCTTTGGGCTAAACATGAAAGAAAAAGGTGAAAGACTGCCACCCTGAGGCAGGTTTGGGAGAAAATGGGATTCACGGCCCCTGGGCCTTATTTGAACTCTTTCTGAATTAGTCCTTTTTCAGTCTCGAGTGCCTAGTGCCCAGATGATGGAGTAGGGGGCCTCAGTGAAGGAGAGGGACACGGTCTCTTTGACTTGTTTCCTGATGGCTAAGAGCACCATGAATGTGCCTGCCCCACACTCGGGGCCGGTTCCAGAGGAATGTGGGTGCTTTAGTTAGGAGGAAGTGCTTTGGGTAGCCTTTATCCACTGATGGAGCTCGGGTAAAAGGGGACCCTTCCTATGGGGCCATATCACTAACTCGTTCCCACCCACGGGGCTGCTGGGCGTCACGTCGGAGTACAGCTCCGCCCGGAGCACCCCTCGAACCTCAGCCTCTGCCTCCCTCCCCCGACCCCACCACCATCACCATGCTCCTCCACTCTGCCCCGC
>SJYV01003928.1:0-50197 GCA_006410875.1 Neotragus pygmaeus | reverse complement strand
CCTACTTCCACTTCTCTCTTTCCTGGATTATTAGCCACAATTCCCAGGAAACAATGAGGACAAAGACACTGGTCTTCTTTGCTCTGTTCTAAGTAAGAACAACACTGAAGTACTGCACACTCACCGCTGACTTCTCCTTCTCAGAACCCCTAGGCAAGGGGGACCGATCTGGCATGAGAGTGCTTTTATTGCAATGTTTATACATGCTTATAATGAAATAGATAGTACAGCAGGAAATAGAGTAAAAATAAAGTCTCCCTTTGGATGCCCCTCTGTCTCCCCAGCCTACCATTCATTGCTAACTATAAACCTCTACCTAGGGAGACTGGAGGCTTCTTACTGGCCTTTTTGTTGGAAGCTTCATCTTTGTGGTTTTCCTAGAATGGGCGTGTGTTTCTGCCAGAATCAATATGACCTCCTGAATAAAGAGGCTGCCTTGTTTCCAAGGACAGAAACAGGAAGCCTTTAGTTGGATCTCTGTCCTCCTCCACCCTAGTGGTTCCTGCTCATAATTTTCCTGGCGCTACTTTCAGATGCATAAAACAGGAGGGACTGCATACTTGTAGCCTCAGGACTGGATGACTAGGGTAATCTTTGGGCTTCCCAGGTGGTGCTAATGGTAAAGAACCAGCTTGCTAGTGCAGGAGATGAAAGAGACATGGGTTCCATCCCTGTATTGGGAAGATTCCCTGGAGGAGGGCATGGCAACCCACTCCAGTATTGTTGCCTGAAGAATTCCATGCACAGAGGAGCCCGGAGGTCTATGGTCCATAGGATCACAAAGAGTCTGACATGACTGAAGCGACTTACCGCATATGCAGGGTAAGATTTATGTGATCTTGGCGACCAGGAGGCAGGGGTTTATAGGACACTAAACTAGAAGTTTGGAAACCCAGAATCACATTATGATTCTGCTTTGACTATGATTCTGGTTAGCTGACTCATGGAAGCCACTTACCCTCTAGGCTGTACCATCGTCACAGGGGACAGGAGGTGATCAGACTGCCTGAATTACAGATCCTCTTCAGGTTAACTCTATGTATTTCTTTTAAAACAGAATATTTGTTTGTCTTTATGGGAGTTACTCCTTAAAATACTTGTGAGTATGGGAGGAGCGGGGGGAGAAAATGGTGAAGGGGAAGTTCTTTCTTCACCTACTCCAGTAATTGAAACGGGTTTTTCATGCCAGATATAAACACAGAGATGGTTGCCATGGAACTGGTGGGAGGTGGTCAGGTGGAGATGAATGTAAAAGAGAAGCCAAGTGTGCCCTGGGTCCAGACCACTGCCCCAGGAGATGCAGACTGGTGACCTAAAGCCTTTTTCCAGATTTGAGGAAGGCCTTTCTTGCCGGTGTTTGCTGTGAGATGCAGCCTGCCATTTCATTCTGTCCTTCAATTCTGCAGGCGGAACATCTAACCAGCTGCTATTGGGGCGGGAGCAGCAATGCGCTGGACCGGCATGACCCCAGCCTGCCTTACCTCGAGCAGTATCGCATCGACTTGGAGCAGTTCAAGGGCATGTTTGCGCTGCTGTTTCCCTGGGCCTGCGGAACTCACTCTGACGTGCTGGCCTCCCGCCTATTCCAGTTATTAGATGAGAATGGAGACTCTCTGATCAACTTCCGAGAGTTTGTCTCGGGGCTGAGTAAGGACAGGATTGCATGAGTTTGGAGGTCGGGGTGGGGAAATTGGGGGAGATAGGGGAGTGCCGTGGTCTGCCTTGCTCTGCTCTCCTTAGAACACAGGGCTTACAGGACAGAGGAGCACGTTTTAAGGTCTGCAAGCTGATTGTAAATTTGTTTTTAGTTTATGGATATATCATATGATTAAATCATTACCTTCTACATTAGTTAGTCTCTCAGTCGTGTCCAGCTCTTTGTGACCCTATGGACTGTAGCTTGCCAGGTTTCTCTGTCCAAGGCATTTCCCAGGCAAGAGTAACTGGAGCGGGTTGTCATGCCCTTCTTCAGGGGATCTTCCCAATCCAGGGATCAAACCTGGGTCTCCCGCATTGCTGGTGGATTCTTCACCATCTGAGCCACCAGCCCGCAGATAGTCTTCAGCACTAGTTAATATACTTTATCATGGAATTTGCAAAGAATACCACCTTAAACCCTAAATTCACAGACCACGGTAACTTTATGAGGGAAGAATAAATGTTTGGATGTGGATAGCTTTTACTTGTCCCAATATATATTTATCCTACATATGATATATTTCATAAAATTTTATGAAACATTTCATAATTTAATAAAAGGCTAAAAAAAATGAACAGCTCGGCAGTCTAGTGGAAATCTTTTCTCTCCATTTTGTGGGGAAGAAACATGTCCATTCCTGAGAATGCACACCCACACCCAACAAGCATCACGGGTTTCTGCCTGTCAGCCTCGCTGTCTGACTTGTTTACTGCCCTGTATTCCACTGGGCTTGTTGCATTAATATTTGAGCAGAAAAGCTATGTGGTGGTCGAGCTTCACCTGACATGAGGTTGTGGATATAGCAGGCATTATGTCCGGCTGCCAGAAATAAATGGGAAAAAAATTTAAATTCTAATTGTGCTACACTCTGTGACCTGGTCCATGCACTTAAAAGTGACATGTGCCCAAGGGAAGATGAAGACATCAGGTATTGAGCCAACAATGATTCCAGAAAGCACCCTAAATCATAAAGAATGACTTGGAAGGCTTAAAGGCCAGAGGAAACTGATGGTTGTTAAAAAAAACAAAGGGGAGTAGGTGAGGCCGCCTTAGATAAGTAAAAACTATTTGTACAAAGCACTCAGATAGATCATTCTAAAGGGCTACATGGAGGAAACTAGCCTTTATTAAGCATAGGCACCATTGTGATACTTTAGAACTTGTACATTATCACTTAATCCAAACAGACCTTTGAGGTAATAATAGTATTGATCTGTACTCCCAGGTGGCTCAGTGGTAAAGAATCTGCCTGCCAGTGCAGGAGACACAGGAGACATGGGTTCGATCCCTGGGTTAGGAAAATTCCCTGGAGGAGGGCATGGCAACCCACTCCAGTGTTCTTGCCTGGAGAATCCCATGGACAGAGGAGCCTGGCGGGTTACAGTCCATGGGGTCACAAAGAGTCAGACACGACTGAGCAGGAGCAGAGAAGCACACAGTAGTGTTGATAACTAACATTTATACAGCACTTACTTAGCCAGGCTTTGCTCTCAGACTTTATGTGCATTTAATTTACCTAAGGCACACAACCGCAAAGTTGGTGTTTGAACTCAAGGACCCTGGAAGCAGGGTTGTGCAGTTACTATGATGCTTTATTATCTGTGTGTTTATTATTAATACCCTCATTTTCATTTAAAGAGATGGTGGCTCAGAAAAGTTAAGCAACATGCTGGAACATTCATTTTTAGCAAGTCAAAATATATCTGTTATTGAATTGAAAGGCAGTTTGTCCATGCTGGGCCCAGGATTCAAAGTTTGTCTCAGAAGCACGTCCTTTTTCATTATTCTGTGCTCAAGGACAGCAAACAGAATTGTTTTTTCTTTTTTTTTTTAGGGAAGAAGGAGGTATTGATTTTTAATTACACAGTGCATAAATACATTCTGCTTTTTTAAAAAGTGAACAAAGGAACTTGCATGGTGGTCCAGCGGTTGAGACTCCAAGCCTCCATTGCAGGGGGTGCAGATTTAATCCCTGGGTAGGGGACTAAGATCCCATATGTCATGCAACATGGCCCCCAAAATAAAAATATAAAAGCGATGAAGGTTTTTTTGTAATTTTTAAAGTTAAATTTATTTATTTTAATTGGAAGCTAGTTACTTTACAATATTGTATTGGTTTTGCCATACCTCAACATGAATCCGCCACAGATAAAGTTTTTTAAAAGTGAGCAAAATAAAATAAAAAAGTGAAACAATCTAGACAAGGCTAGAGACATTTTGACCCTCTCCTATTCTTTTTTGTTCCAAAGTAACTACTTAGTATCATTGGTATCTACCAAAAGGGAGATTTTTTTTTTTTATGACCTTTGGGCAAAATAAGGAGAAGGAAAAAAAAGACAGATTCTACATGTAGAAAGGGGTCAAAGAATTTTTGCTGTAAACATCTTTGCTGCAGCCAGTTTCACTGTACAGCTAATCGGCTATAAGGCCCTTTTAACATGAGAGATAAAAATGCGTAGTTGACAGTTATGACACTAGAAAAGGATAACCAGTCGGTGTTTGTAGACCCTCTGATGATCACGGCATCCAGTCCCATCACTTCATGGCAGATAGGTGGGGAAATAGTGACAGACTTTGTTTTCTTGGGCTCCAAAATCACTGCAGATGGTGATTGCAGCCATGAAATTAAAAAACGCTTGCTCCTTGGGAAAAAAGCTATGATCAACCTAGGTAGCATATTCAAAAGCAGAGACATTACTTTGCAAACAAAGGTCCGTCTAGTCAAAGCTATGGTTTTTCCAGTAGTCATGTATAGATGTAAAAGTTGGACCATAAAGAAAGCTGAGTGCTGAAGAATTGATGCTTTTGAACTGTCATGTTGGAGAAGACTCTTGAGAGTCCCTTGGACTGCAAGGAGATCCAAGTCAATCCTAAAGGAAATCAACTCTGAATATTCATTGGAAGGACTGATGCTGAAGCTGAAGCTCCAATACTTTGGCCACCTGATACGAAGAACGGACTCACTGGAAAAGACCCTGAGGCTGGGAGGGATTGGGGGCAGGAGAAGGGGATGACAGAGAATGAGATGGTTGGATGGCATCACTGACTTGATGGATATGAGTTTGAGCAAGCTTCAGGAGTTGGTGATGGACCGGGAAGCCTGGCGTGCTGCAGTCCCTGGGGTTACAAAGAGTCGGACGTGGCTGAGCAACTGAACTGAACTTGATAAGCATAGTCATCCCTCTCACTCATCAAAACTAGAAGTTTACCAAGCTATGGCAGATATAAAAGAAGTGAAGTGAAGTTGCTCAGTCATGTCTGACTCTACAACCCCATGGACTGTAGCCTACCAGGCTCCGCTGTCCATGGGATTTTCCAAACAGTAGTACTGGAGTGGATTGCCATTTTCTTCTCCAGGGGATCTTCCCAACCCAGGGATCAAACCGGGGTCTTCCGAATTGTAGACAGACGCTTTACCATCTGAGACACAAGAAATGGCTGCTAATTCACAGTGACCTTCAAGAGCACTAGTAATTGATTCTTTAACTAATTTGGGTAGGACAGCTTCTCCTCTCAGGCTGTCTTTACCAAATTTATCACTCAGTATTAGACATTGATGGCAAAAGGAGAATCAAGTTCCTCCTGCCCCTGAAAAGGAAATGGTTATGTGATCCCTGATGGGTATATGTTTCTTGAAACTGGTGAAAATACAGTCTGGCTTAGATTAGCTTACTGAAGGATTTGCAAAAATTGATATCTGTTTTTCCAGTGTAATGTACCATCAACTGGTTAATTACCATCAACCAGTAATTATTTTTATCTTTTATGGCAAAATGACCTTATGGTCAATTCATTGTGGGGTAAATCTGCTTGTGGCAAACATTTTCAGGATGAAAATACCGATGTGTAGAAAGTGACAGGAATCAATATAAATATATAATTTATTTAAGCTTGTAAAACCCCAACAAGGCAAATACTCTTCAAAATCTTGGGAAAAGGAAAGAGAGGCTTGCAGTCCATGATAGTGAAAATACTGGAGAAGAGTACTTGCTGCTGCTGCTAAGTCACTTCAGTCGTGTCCGACTGTGTGTGAACCCATAGACGGCAGCCCACCAGACTCCCCTGTCCCTGGGATTCTCCAGGCAAGAGCACTGGAGTGGGTTGCCATTTCCTTCTCCAATGCATGGAAGTGTAGGCTTTTTAAAATGCAGTTGAGTTCTTTGAGCAAAATAAACTCCACCTAGATTGCTGGGAGGAGGCTCAGAGCTGTGGTCAGTCATCCAGGTTGATTAGAGCTATGGAGATGGACAAGTTGACTAGGAAAGAGAAATTCTGTTCAAGTCTTAAGAAACTAAAGAAGGAATTCTGGAAAAGATGGGTCAGTAATTTCAGTGTCCATCCCCAGAAAGATCCCCCCTGAAATTAGTGACCAGATGAGTCTCTCTGGAGTTAGAGATAAGAGATCACTATCTGAAGGCACAAAGTAGCTGGATCTCCTTTTTCAGTGGTATTGCTGGAAGGCAGCTTTTCTAAACAAGCCACATATGTCACAAAGTAGCTGGTCATTGGACGTTGGAGAGTTAGAGGGAAATGGAAGCTGGTGATTCCATGACTGACTGAACCCTGCTCCCAGAGCATGACAGCCAGCAGAGAGTTCTCTATACACAGGGCTTGATGTTTAACCTCTGTGGTTATTTCCTCATTTACAAAGTAATGATTGTCGGGACTGAAAGAAATAATTCAAGTTACGTTCCTACAGCAGTGCCTGGCTCAGAAAGTGTTAATTATTGTTTCTACAATGACTAGGAACCCCCTCTACCTGACTCAGTGATTTAAACTATCAAGGTAGAGAAAGGCACACTAAATGTGTCAGTTACACAAATGGAAGAGACAAGTCAGCATGTTGGAGGACAGAAACAAGATGGAAAAAAATAATACTAGAGGAGGGAATGATTGGTAATAACATATCGATAGGGATAAATCAGAAGTCTAACATTTTTTTAAATTGTTTATTTATTTATTTGCTTATATTTGGCTGTGCTGGGTCTTCTGCTGCACGGGGGCCTTCCGTAGTTGGGATAAGCAGGGGCTACTCTCTTGTTTCAGAGCATGGGCTCTAGGGCATGTGGGCTCAGTAGTTGTGGCTCAGGGACTTAGTTGCCCAGAGGCATGTGGAATCTTCCCTCACCAGGGATCGAACCCCTTTCCTCTGCATTGGCAAGCGGATTCTTAACCAGTGGACCACCGGGAAAATCTCCAGAAGTCTGAAATTTTAAGAAATGATTGTAAAAGGACTGTATATCTGCATATACATACATATAGTGGTTGCAGCTATGCTTTCTAGAGTCATACAAATCTGAGCTCAAATCCTGGGCCTGCCACCTGCTGTTAAGAGCTTATGGCCTTGAACACATTACTTGAGTAAGCCCAGCCTTTTTCATCTGTAAAGTTGGGATAATAATGGTGCCCATCTCATAGAATTCTTGGGAGAGGAAAGTGAAATGCATATGGAAAGAAGTGAACAGAGGGTTTGTTGTTGTTCAGAGGCCAGTGCCTGCGGCACATCAGGCTTCCCTGTCCTTCACAGAGTGAATGGTTCACGAATGTCTGTCATTATTTTCATGATTAGTATGAGTCAGTGTGCAGACGTCTTGACTGTGTAGTCCAACTCCAGACTGAGGAGTATAAACAGCTGAATGCAGACTTAGGCTGTATTAGGGGATGAGCCAAGAACAGCTCCACTCTTTTCTACAGTGGACAAAAGCCATCTGGAACTCTCTGTGCAGAGGCAGACTGATGGACACATTAACACATAAGGTAGATGTGAGTAAAAATAAAAAAGATTATACAAACCATGTCGTATGAGAAAGTTGAAAAAGACTTAGAGAGGTGTAGCCTGGGGAATATAAATTTGCCTTGAAAAGATAAGCTGGTGGGAAACAGGACGGCTGTCCTTAAAATCTGAAGGGTTGTTGCAATGAAGATGTGGTAGACCTATTCTGTTTGACTTTCAAGAGTCAGGAACAGGAATAGTTCTACATCTTTTGTTGAGTCATAATCTCTGAGATCTGATAAGGACTGTGGAAATTTTCTTCCCCTAAAATAACATTGGCATGTGAACACATTTTATGTTGTATGCAGTTCATGAATTTGATGAACCTGAGTCTGCAGGTTAAGGGTCCTGACTGAAGTAAAAATGGCAGGAGCACTTTCAGTGTTTCAGGAATTCCCAAGTGGGATGAGATGCCTCTGGTTGGGATGAGCTCCCCATCTCTGACTCTGAGGATGTACAAGCAGGTGGTGGATCCTCTCCTATGTGGATGTGGACATGGGCGGTCGGACGAGATAATCCCTGCTGTCCCTGTCAACCAATCCAGATCCTCTGATTACTCTTTTCCCAAATCTGATTCATCTTGAACTCTGTGCTCTGAGAATACGAATTTACCAAGTATTTTCTGGTTCCTGAAATACTTACTGACTTTAAGGGAGAAAGTAACAAGATTCTTAGGGTTGAAACAGTGGTGATATAATGGCAGCTGTGTGCATGCTAAGTTACTCAGTCATGTCCGACTCTTTGTGACCCTATGGACTGTAGCCCACCAGGCTTCTCTGTCCATGGGAATTTCCAGGCAAGAACACTGGAGTGGGTTGCCATGCCCTCCTCCAGGAGATTTTCCCAACCCAGGGATTGGATCTGCATCTCCTGTGGTTCCTGCATTGCAGGCTGATTCTTTACTGCTGAGCCACCAGGGAAGCCCTTAATGGCAGCTAGGTTAGGCTAAATTGAACTGAAGAACTATTTAAGAGACCAGAAGCAACTAAAAAGGATTTCTAAAATATTTGAAGCACTCTCAAACATGTATTGGTCCAGTGGTTAAGACTCCATGCTCTGAATGTAGAGGGCATGGGTTCAATTGCTGGTCGCGGAACTAAGACCCCCACATGCTGCAAGGCATGGCACCAAATAAAATTAAATTTTTTAAAAAATAGACTTTAAAAACATGTATCAAGATTATTTCTGAACTCTAGCAATTATGATATTGAGGCCCAGTCACTGGACATTTATTATCAATAGTGTTAGTTGCTCAGTCATGTCCGACTCTGTGACCCCATGCATTGTAGCCCCCCAGCTCCTCTATCCATGGAATTTTCCACGCAAGAATACCTGAGTGGGTTGCTATTCCCTTCTCCAGGGTATCTTCTTGAACCAGGAATCAAACCCACATCTCCTACATTGGCAGGCAGATTCTTTACTGTCTGAGCCACAAGGGAAGCTTTTGTATACTCATTTAATTTGTGCCAGCTGCTAATCTAAGAAGCTTTAATTCTCACCTTTCGTGGGTCCTGATGTCAAGACCACTGGTAGAATTTTCTAATTTGTCATCCTGCCTCCTAGAGGGGAAACTGAGATCTGGGGAGGTTCACTCCCAAGGGCACATGGTATCTATACAAAGACTTTGAAACCAGACATCCTCATTCCAGAGCTTTTAACACCAATCCCACACAATATCTGAGTTTCAGCTTGTAAAAGGTTGATGCTTCAAGGGGACACTAAGCCTCAGGGTGGGGCGGGGATGTTGCGAGCAGAGTACATTTCATATTGGTACTTATGTGACTTCTAGGTGCCGCGTGCCATGGGGACCTCACAGAGAAGCTCAAACTCCTGTACAAAATGCACGTGCTACCTGGTAAGTGAGCCACGCAGAGTAGCACGTGTACCCGTGGCCCTGGCCTGGCTTGATGTCTTTTTTGGTGTGACCTGTTTGCCTCTTCTTTGATATACAAAAATCACTCATGGATCACTAAGAACAAACTGCACAGTGTTATTGCCAGGAGTTCCTGAATCAGCAGGTGCTTGGTTCAGTGGTCGGTCCTTTGTCCAAAGTGTGAGCTGCAGTAATAGAGCAGACTTTTGCAAGAGAACGAATAAATAGCACTTGGTAACTCCTGGGATTCTGAGTCTAGGGAGAGCAGTCTTACCTCTGTGGGAAAGATGGTGAGGCTTTCTGTGTTCAGGTTTAAACCGGGTTGGCCACCAGTTGGAAATATCTAGCAAATACTAAAAAAGAAAGAAAGAGAGGAAGGGAAAGAGAAAGAAAGAGGAAGAGAGGCTTGAGAGAGAAAGTAGAGAGAGAGGGAGGAAGGAAGGAGGGAGGATAGAGAGAGAATAAAACTATAGATTTGGGAATAATCTAAAATTTGGTTCCTTAAAGCATCATTCCGTAGGATTTAGGAAAGTTTCCAAAAAAGGAAAATGTGAAGGGACCCTTTGGTGAGGGGTTGTTATAAAGGAAGATGGAGTGAGAAATGGAGGGAACCCCCCCTCCCAGAAGGTTTTTGAGGCTGCGGGTATTCCAGGCCCCTCAATGCTGTGACTCCCCTGTGTCACTTCTTTAATAATTAAAGCACACTTTCACTGAGTCGTGGCCCTGCCAATGTAAGAATTGTCTCTCCTCTCTCTCTAGAGCCATCCTCTGATCAAGACGAGCCAGATTCTGCTTTTGAAGCGACTCAGTACTTCTTTGAAGACATCACCCCAGAATGCACACATGGCAAGTGACTTTTTCTCATCAGGCCTGCTCTGTTTTTGTTCTACAGAGCCCTCTGTTATTGGAAACCAAGGTGCCCCTAAAGCTAGGCAGCCAAGGAAGTATATGAATACCGTTGCCTGATATGCTATCTTCTTTTCAGATTTTTAAACTTGAGTAACTACTGGGGTCAGGAAGATCCCCTGGAGAAGGGCATGGCAGCCCACTCTAGTATTCTTGCCTGGAGAATCCTCAGGGACAGACGAGCCTGGTGGGCTATAGTCCATAGCGTCACAAAGAGTCAGTTATGACTGAAGTGACTTAGCATGCATGCAGCTGCTGGAGAGTGGGTACTTTAGTCCATCAAAAGGACCATGTATGACTGGGACTTCCCTGGTGGTCCAGTGGCTAAGACTTTGTGCTCCCAAGAAGAGGGCATGGGTTCAATCCCTGGTCAGGGAACTAGATCCTATATGCCACAACTAAAGATCCTTCATGCTATAACTAAGACCCAGTTGCAGCCAAATAAATAAAAGAAAAAGCATGACCTGTAGTCAGATATGCTGCTCTGCAAGAGATGTCCGCAAACTTTGGACCAAATCTGGCCCACCACCTCTTTGTATGTCCTGTGATAATATAAAATGTATATTAAAAAATTAAAATAATATAAAATGTAGATGTTACTGCCTTTAAGTAAAGTTTTATTGGAACACAGCAGGAACACAGCCAAGCTCATTCAATTATATATTGCCTATGGCTGTTCTCACACTGCAGTGATAGAATTGCCTCAGATACTTGCCATCTGGCCCTTTACAGAGAAAGTTTGCCGACCCCTGCTCTGTATGGTTGTTAGGTCGACCCAGACATGATCTGGCTCATTGGGAATACCTGCAGATTAATAGGTGCGCTTGTTCTGTTTTGCCGTGTGTGAATCTCAGCAGCATCTTTCCACTTGCTGCTGCCATGCGTTCTTTACTTCATCATTATGGCAGCTTCCTGACTTCACCCGTTCGAAAATCAGTGTGAGTTGTTCCCGGGTCCTTTTGCCTCTTAAATCTTACAGTCCCTAAGTAAGCACAGCTCAGACCTGCTTTTGAACTGTGAGCACCTAAGTGATTGAGTGGAGAGGAGTGAGAGGCAGACGCAGTCTTCTTGACATAGTGTTTCGGGCAGGAACTCTGGTCAGGATGCTAGCTCTGTCTAGATGACCTCCAGCAGCTTCGTGTATCTGGGGGACTCAGGGTCCTTGTGGGATCACGGGAGATGAGAGCTGTCACCTTGGGTACAGTAAGGGTTTAGTGAGATAATGTAGTAAGCCTTCCAGCACAGTGCTTTATCCGACCGTAACCCCACCTAGAGGTGTTTCTGTTTTCTCTTACACGTGCTAATAAGCCTGTGGGTTTACCATGTAACACCCTCCTCCTTTTCCTTCTAACTCTTTTGGCAGTGGTTGGATTGGACAGCAGAAGCAAACACAGTGCAGATGACGGCTTTGTTACAGTGAGTTTAAAGCCGGACAGAGGTACAGACTTCCTCTTATCTGTGTTTCCCTTACTGCTGGTTCAACAGTTGCTTCTTGACCTTAGAACACTAATTTCTTGGCATTTGGATTTTAGGGAAGAGGGCGAACTCTCAAGAAAATCGTAATTATCTGAGACTCTGGACTCCAGAAAATAAAGCCAAATCAAAGAATGCAAAGGATTTACCAAAACTGAATCAGGTGAGTGCTCAACAGCACAATTCATTCATTTTAAACCTTGAAACTCTGTTTTGAGTCATAGATAAATGTAGAATAAGTATCCCTCAAGGATAATGGTAACTTGGAGCACTTACTTAGTACCTGTTTGAATGTATTTTGTGCATGATTTTGTGCATTTAAAGTATGCTCTGTTATAAGGAAATGACCACCTCAGAAAATGGGAACCACAAAATATTGTGATATTTTTGAGAGTACATGCATTCTCATCCCAATCATTAAAAGTACCCTCAGAGGAAAGGGAACCCTCATATGATGTTGGCGAGAATGTAAGTTGGTACAGCCACTAGGGAGAACAGTATGGAGGTTCCTGAAAAAAACTAAAAATAGAACTACCATACCACATATCCAGAGGAAAACATCATCCAGAAGGATATATGCACCACACAGTGTTCACTGCAGCACTGTTTACAGTAGCCAAGACATGGAAGCCAGCTCAGTGTCCATCAACACAGGGATGGGTAAAGAAGATGTGACACCTATATACGATGGAATGTTGCCCAGCCATTAAAAAGAATGAAATAATGCAGCAACATGGACGGACCTGGAGGTTGTCATCCTGAGTGAAGGAAGTCAGACAGAGAAGGAGAAATATCATATGGCATGCCTTATGTGTGGAGTCTAAAAAGAAATGACACAAATGTCCTTACTTATAGAACAGAAGGAGACTCACAGACTGAGAAAACAAACTTATGGTTGCTGGGTGGTGGGGGCAGGAGGCGGGCGGGATAGTTATGGAGTTTGGGATGGTCTTGTACACACTGCTATATTTAAAATTGATTATCGACAAGGACCTACTGTATAGCACATGGAACTCTGCTCAATGTTTTGTGACAGCCTGGGTGGGAGGGAAGTTTAGGGGAGAATGGATTCATGTATATATATGGTTGAGTCCCTTTGCTGTTCACCTGAAACTATCATAACATTGTTAATCAGCTATATCCTAAAACCCCCCAAAAAGTAAAAAAAAAAAAACAAAAAAACCCTCAGAGGGACTTCCCAGACAGTCCAGTGGTTAAGACTCTGTGCTTCCTATGCAGGGGACACAGATTCAATCCCTGGTAGGGGAACTAAGACCCATAAGCCTCATGGTGTGCCAAAAAACATTTTAAAATATCATCAGATATTCAAAAGACAAGCTCATGCCATTTTCAAACCACTGTACTCAGTTATAAATAGGTGTCTGACTTTTTTCCCTTAGACAGCAGAAATATAATGAGGAAGATAAAATCATGTAAATAATTTAAAATACAGGATGAAAATGCTTTTTATTAACAGAAGAAGAGATAAATTATCTGGGTGGAGGTAGAAAACATGACTTCTGGCCAGAGAAACCAGCAGATGTGTCATGGGAGAGAGGATTTGAGCTGAACTTGGAAAACTTGGGCCGAATGCTGAAGTGTATAGGCATGAAATAAGATGAGGTCTACGATTTACCTAAAAGTCAGCAAGAAAGGATAAAGGAGTTAGTTAAACATTTGTATAACAAAGGAACCGCTAATAAAGAGACCTGTAGTTGTGACCAAGACGAAATCCATTTGCATCTCCCTGTGCAGGTTCAAATCCTGCTTGATTACAGTCATAAAGCTAGCGGTAAAGAGCCCACACGCCAATGCAGGAGACACAGGAGATGCAGACTCAGTCCCTGGGTCAGGAAGAACTCCTGGAGGAGGAAATGGTAACCCACTCCAGAATTCTTGCCTGGAGAATCCCATGGACGGAGGAGCCTGTCCCGCTACAGTCTGTAGGGTTGCAAAGAGTCAGACATGACTGAAGCGACTTAGCACACACACAATAAGAGACTGAATCCACCATCCATCCCTTTAAACCTGCACAACAGGACTTTCTTGCAGGAGTCCTGATATTGAATGGCTTTGCAGTCCACTTGGGTCCTGGCTTTGTACTCCCTATGACGACGGCATGGTCTTGTCCCCCCTCCCCCTCACTTTTCAGGGGCAATTTATCNAAGGCTATGGTTTTTCCAATGGTCATGTATGGATGTGAGAGTTGGACTGTGAAGAAAGCTGAGTGTCAAAAAATTGATGCTTTTGAACTGTGGTGTTGGAGAAGACTCTTGAGAATCCCTTAGACTGCAAGGAGATCCAACTAATCCCATCCTAAAGGAAATCAGTCCTGAATATTCTTTGGAAGGACTGATGCTGAACCTGAAACTCCAATACTTTGGCCACCTGATGTGAAGAACTGACTCATTTGAAAAGACCCTGATGCAGGGAAAGACTGAAGGCAGGAGAAGGGGATGACAGAGAATGAGATGGTTGGATGGCATCACTGACCCAATGGACATGAGTTTGAGTAAACTCTGGGAGTTGATGATGGACAGGGAGACAAGGCATGCTGCAGTCCTTGGGGTTGTAAAGATTCGGACACAACTGAGCTACTGAACTGAACTGAGATAAGTGAGAGGAGCCAGAATTTTCCTTTATCATTGAGAACAGAATTATAAATGAACAGTACATCACCGTGAAAACATGTTTGTCTTGATGCTCTGTTGTAATACTGTCCTTCTCTGTTCAAACAGCTCACAATGGTTTTATCCCAGTGTCAATATATTTTACAATGGCAATTTCTAGTCTGTTTGCTTCTAACGGCTGCACGTGGAGGAGCCCTGAGCCTTTGATTTGGTTATTGCCAGTTCAACCTATGAGTCCACCTTGTTAGCGTCTTCCCTCTCTGGCCTCCAGAAGGCAAAGAGGGCATTTCAAACAGCATTAAACTTCCTCTCAAGTTTCTAATGGATGTATTATGTCTTTTTAGTATTTCTATGGGTTATTCTCCTTGATTTCAGTGTATTATGAGTGACCATCTTCTTTGAATGGTCACTTCTCCTGTGATGCTAATAACTACTACACCATCCCTGATGATGGGCTCAATGTCTCTATGGTAATAGACTTGATCCAGCATCCCAGTGGGCTTCCAGCTCCAGAGCACTGGCCACCAGCCTTAGTGAAGCTTTCAGATTCACATGTGTGTGCTAAGTCACTACAGTGGCATCCAACTCTTTGCAACCCTATGGACTTATAGCCCACCAGGCTCCTCTGTCCATGGGATTTTCCAGGCAAGAATGCTGGAGTGGGTTGCCATTTCCTCCTCCAGGGGATCTTCCCAAACCAGGAATCAAGCCTCATGTCTCTTTCCTCTCCTGCATTGGCTTGTGAGTTCTTTACCACTAGCACCACCTGGGAAGCCCAGAGCTTTCATATATGAAAACTCAAAAAAGAAATTTACTGCTAGGAGAAAGAGAGAGAGACCATTTGGAGCCTGAGTGCTGGGGAGATGAGTGCCCCCAGAGAAACCACAGATCTAGCCGCATCCTCCCCTCCTGCATTACTTCAAGTCTGGGTAGGAGGTGGGTAAGTTGTGTGTGCATGCCCCCATGGGAGCCACGGATACGAGAAGGTTCACTGCCAACAGCATCCTCATCCCCACCAAAGGCTGCAGACCGGGAACCCTGGCGGCCACGCAGAAGGCAGCTCCAGTACGTTCCCGTCCTAGTCAGTAGCGAGGGTGGCTAGACTTCTCCTCACTTCCCTTTCCCCAGACAGGGAGCAGCGTGGCCTGGTTTCTGACAGAAGCTTTGTCAAGGGGACTTCAGCTCAGAGTTCGTTCAGTTCAGGAATCTAGCAGTGAATCTCGTGAGGAGTCCTGGTCACTGCCTCATTCTATACCTCCTCTGCGTGTTCTTCGTGAGCCGTCCTGTAAGACGGCTCTTTTGTTACAGCATCAACTTCTAACCTGAAAAGAATAGCAATTGATGTGGTGAGTACAAAGCATTTCATAGTGTTTTCTGCTTTAAAATGACTCTTTTAATGTTTCAGGCCCTATGTCTTTTGTTTAACATATTCTTGACAGTCCAAGTCTTTAAAAAAAAAAAAAAAAGCTTACACAGCCAGACAAAGGAATTTATAAGGAGACACTAAGTGAGGAGAGGAGGTGGGGCCTGGGAATCTGTCCCTGTGAGCTTAGAACTGGCTCAGATGGAGACATCTGGGTCTGCTCAACTTCTCCGGGAGCAGACGGCTGAGGCCCAGGCTGTGGACTATTTGCACTTCGTGGATTTACAACTGCTTCCCCTCCTCACCTTCACAGGGAGACCAAGATCTGTAAACAAAAATCCTGTAGCTGTTCTTAGAATTCCTCAAGGGCAAAATATTGGCTAGACTAATACCAGGACTGAGTTGACAATAATCTATTGTTTAGTGAATTCACTTATTTTATGACTGAATACCATCTACTGTATATCAGATTCTGTCACACTTCAAAAACTAGACTTTCTCCTCATAACCTGTCCCCCTTTGTTATTTCTTAGTTTAATTGGTATAATACCAGTATCCATCCAGTACCTGAAACCAGAAACATGAGTCAACTTTGATTCCTCCTGCCTGCCTATGACCCACCTCCAGTTACTGAAGTCAGTCTTGTTTCTGAGCACCTTTTATGCTCTGTTCCTCTGTCTATTCTCAGCTATACTGTCTTAGTTCAGCTTTGTATTCGTCTGAATGTCCAAAAGGGTTTTATTAGACTCTTATATTAGTATTTGATCTATCTTCCTCACTGCAGTGAGGAAGACCCAGGTTCCATCCGTGGGTTGGTAAGATCCCCTAGAGAAGGGAGTGGCTACCCACTCCAGTATCCTTGGCTGGAGGATTCCATGGACAGAGGAACCTGGTGGGCTACGGTCCATGGGGTTGCAAAGAGTTGGACATGACTGAGCGTGTCTTGCATTGATTGGCAGGTGGATTCTTTACCACTAGCACCATCTGGGAAGCCCAGATGGAAGATTATCTGTGGATTTATAGTCCCTGACTCTGGCAGCTCCGAGGTGACTCTCCTTAACTGGGGTCTGTTTCCCCAGTGACTTAGCAGTAAAGAATCTGCCTGCAGTGCAGAAGGCACAAGAGACACGGATTCAATCCCTGGGTTGGGAAGATCCCCTGGAGAAGGAAATGGCAAGCCACTCCAGTGTTCTTGCCTGGAAAATCCCATGGACAGAGGAGCCTGGCAGGGCTACAGTCCATGGGGTCGCAAAGAGTCGGGCACAACTGAGCATGCTCGCGTATATTCTTTTACCAGTCGGAAGGCAGCCATCAGAGCAGACCTCTTTGGCTCTCGGTTAGTCTGAGTGGGATAAAGATTTGATTACAGTACAAGTTGCTGGGTTGTAGCCACTCTATCTGCCCTTCACACCCTCCAGTTATTCTTCTAAGCTGATGCTTACACAGTCTTTCTAAACCTTCAGTGTAATCACGTTTTCTTCATCTTCAGATCTCTTCAACTTCCTAGACCATAATATGTGCTCATATTGCATCTGACTTGTTGCAATCCCGTGGGCTGTAGCCCACGAGGCTCCTCTGTCCATGGAGTTTCCCAGGCAAGAATACTGGAGTGGGTTGCCATTTCCTTCTCCAGGGAATCTTCCCAACCCAGGGATCAAACTCATGTCTCCTGCATTGGCCAATAGATTCTTTACCACTCAGCCACTAGGGATGTCTGATTTTAAAAAAGCATATAAAAATGTTTATAATTAAGTTACTGCTTGTGTCTCCATAGACTAACTTCTCAGCACTTGTTGATATTCTAAGGGGCAAGGAACCTAAAATATATGAGGGATAGCAGTTTATTTATTTTTTCCATCTGTTGGTTTTTGTATATGACTTACTGCTTCCTTTGTCATACTGTCAACATCTATGAACCATGTACAATATTTCAGTCCCTCCAACAACTCTTGCCCCACATTTTGACCTAAGAATGAGAAATAGAGGATAGTGTAGACATTTGAAGTTTTGCACATCTTGATAGGAAACAATATATGTTATGAAATTTCATCAAAAGACAGAAAGAGGGTTCAGCATCACATATTGGCACATTCCAGAGAAGGCAATGGCACCCCACTCCAATACTCTTGCCTGGAAAATCCCATGGATGGAGGAGCCTGGTAGGCTGCAGTCCATGGGGTTGTTAAGAGTCAGATACAACTGAGCAACTTCACTTTCACTTTTCACTTTCATGCATTAGAGAAGGAAATGGCAACCCACTCCAGTGTTCTTGCCTGGAGAATCCCAGGGATGGGGGAGCCTGGTGGCTGCCATCTATGGGGTTGCACAGAGTCGGACACAACTGAAGTGACTTAGCTAGCTTATTGGGACATTCTTCCTCTATAATTTGTATTGAAACATCAGCTATTTCCGGTCTAATACAACACAATATCTCTTCTCAATATGAGAAAGACCTGTATGTCAGAACAAGGGGAAAATAAGAGAGAGACATTTGAAATCACAGGATCCTTCTTGGAGAAATCAATCAAAGAGATGTTCATTTAAGCTGAGAAGACCTTTGAGAGAGTCTATGAGAAAAAAGCATAATATATTTTGAGGTGTAACCCTGGGTTATTTCTTCAAGAGCTGGTAACATAAAGAAGATGCAGCATGCAATAAGGGAATTTGTGATACCTGCTTAAGTGAAGTTAGTCAGGTATACTGACTTCTTTAAGCAGCACATGAGATGCCTTTGAAAATGAAGTAGAAGATAGAGTCACTTTAAAAATACACACAAGATGGCAGGGAGGTTTCAGAATCTCCTTTGGAATTCCATTTTCTTTCCAAATGGGCAGAGCAAGAAAAATGATTTTTAGGGATTTCCCTGGTGGTCGGTGGTTAAGAATCCACCTTCCAGTGCAGGGAAGATCTGATCCCTGATTGGTCGGGGAACTAAGATCCCATGGTGCCTCGGGGCAGCTAAACTTGTACACCGCAACTGGAGAGAAGCCTGCACGCCAAGTGAAAGATCCTTCATGCCACAACTAAGTCCCAATGCGGCCAAAGAAATACCTAAATATTTCTTTAAAAACTGGGAAAGTCCTAGTGCTTAATTTGCTGTTGTTTTGTCGCTAAGCAGTGTTCGACTCTTGCGTCCCCATGGACTGTAACCCCCCAGGCCCCTCTGTCCAAGGATACTGGAGTGGGTTGCCGTTTCCTTCTCCAGGGGATCTTCTCGACCCAGGGGTCAAACCCAGGTCTCCTGCATTGATGGGTGGGGTCTTCACCCCTGAGCCACAAGGGAAGCCCCTTCCTTTATTAACAAACTTCTGTTTCCCTCATGGTGATATTATTGTGAGATTGAGGCTCATTTGTCCTACAAAGTTTTACACACATCTATGTATATAGACATAGATGTATATGTATATACACACACTTTTTTTTGCTTTTTAAAATTCTTTTCCTGTTTAGGTTATGACAGAATACTAAGCAGGGTTCCCTGGGCTATACAGTAGGTCTTTGTTGGTTGTTTATTACGTACACACATTTTAAAAAGTAAATCAAACTGAAAGTATTCCCTGATTTCATTTTTTCTAAGTGTCAGAGAGATTGTTCCATATCAGTTTAAATTTAATTCACTTATTTTAATGGCAGGATACTTTCCATAGAAAGAGAGTGTTCTATATTTTATTTAACCACACACTCCTCCTCCCTCCCAGCTGATGGACTTTCCACTATGATAGATTCTTTTCATTATAAACATTGTGTCCGTGAATATCATTGCAGAGAGACTTGGATCATATGTAGGAATATTTATTTGGAACAGAATTGAAGGAGTAAAAACATGGGATTGAAACATGTACCCATTAACACTGTAACAAACCCTGCCAAGTTCCTTCCGAAATAATTCACTTGTTCCCACTCCCATCAACAACCAGGGCTCTCTTCTCACACGCGTTCACCGACATTTGAGGTTAACCATCTTCCAATTTTTACTAATATGATAGATAAAATATGATATTTCATCTCAATTTGAATTTCTATCATAGTAGGGAAGTTGAATATTTTTTTAAGTGTTTAATGGTTCTCTCAATTTCTTTTGTATTCTCTTCTACATTTTGGTGTCATGCGTTTTATAATAGTGTGTTGTTTTGCACCAATTCTGTTACCCATTTTATATCTGACTTCTGATTTTTATTTGTCTAGTTGTAAATGCCACTCACTATGACAACGATGAGAGACCACTCACTATGACAACGATGAGAGAATACAATGAAAGACAGTGAGGAGGTTATTAAGCATAATGAATCGCTTCACTCTCTCTGAAGACCAATGACTTTGGAAATAAGAAGAGTATTTTTAAATTTTCTTTCTTCTTCTTCTTTAGTCTTAATAGCCACTGGTATTTGCCACAGAGCAAACCTGATGCAAAATCTCTGCTTAGTTGCGTCCCACATACTTAATTAATAACAATTCTACTGTATCCCACTAGAGGGTAATGTTGGGCTAAAGACCAATCCCTGTGACTAACTTTGAGGCCCACATTGAACATATTCCAGTTAAAGTTTTACATCTCTAGTAAAAACTAAAAGGATACGTTGCCCTTAACTGCTCAATACAGTTAGGGCAGAAAAGGAGGGCAGAGCTGTGAAGTGTAATAACTCAATATCAAGAAAAGCTTGATAGAAGCATCTGCTCAGGTCACACTCTGCCGAGACAATGTGCTTTACTCTATTACAGACACAAGAAGCCAAAGGATCAAAGGAAGAAAAGATTACGTGCAGGAGAGATGATGTCCTCCATGAGGCAAACATTACCTAACATGAAATATCTCCAGAGGATTTTCTTTCTGCTTAGGATGTAGTTTCCTCTCGGGTTCGTGGCCTTAAACTGGCAACATTCCCTTATACAGCCATGCCAGGGCCAGGCAGTCCCCGGGGGCTCAGCGCCCTTGGCTAGCATGCCTGTGCCACCTCCCATTGGGCTGGCCTGAATCACAGGTGACTTCTGGTGGCCTCCCCTGACAGAAGCTCATGAAAAGCGTGTGCAAAAATCACGTCCCAAAATGCAGTCTAGGCCAGATCCCGTCATCCTCCAAAAGGTCCTGCCCCTCTCCAAAGGCACTTCCATCTACTGCAGTTTGTATTTTCTCTGAAAAAGAGACGCTTGCAAAAGCTCCATTAAAAACATGAAAGGTCTGATTGAAGAAACAAAGGTCAAAACGATCCACGTGCAATGAGACAGCCATTCAAAAATTAAACGGTGCTACTTCTATAATAATAAAACCTTAACCTTGACAGAGGGCTCAATGCCAAGTGGCCCTTCTACCGAGAAAGCTCACAGACAGCGACACCTGCAGACAGAGCTGGGTAATGTTCTTTCTCAGTTTGGCAACGGTGGGCGGGCGTCGGGGACAGAGAAAGAGAAACAAGAAAGAAAGACGGATAAATTCACTGTGTGAAATAGCTAGGCCAGGTTTCAAAATCAGTGAGTCTAGTCCCTTTGGAAATGTCCACATCCTACTTCCGACTGGCACCTCTGGCTGTGATGGTCAGGGAGGGGGTGGCGCCGACGAGTCAGGACCAGCAGGTGGGAGGACCACGTGCTTACCTTCCCTCATACGATCTCTACTGCTCTCGCTCCCCATCTTGCGGACAGAGTCTTTGGAAACCGGAGGAGATCCTCCACTCCCAGTTTAAAGTCTAATCTGAGAGCTTGGAGGGGAAAAAGAGTCGACAAAGCAGAGTGTGGGTCAGTGGAACCACCTCTTATGGGAAGAAGCATCTTCCCCCCACACAAACCTCTGCCCTTTCCTACTGACTCCCTTTTCTATCTTCCCTCTCTCCTCCCCTTCTGATTGCAGCTGCCGTGGAAACTGTGGGAACAAAAGCAAACCTGGAGAGTTTAGAGACCCCTCTGGTTCCTAAGAGAAGTGAATTAAGAAATTCAGTAAAACCACTCGATGAAGCTAAGCTTGTGGGCAGACTTGGCCCCAGTCATTTGTCCCTTCCCCCTGCCTGTATTTAAAGATATATATTATTTAATATAACACCACCTGAAAAATGTCACGAATCAGAGCCATTTGGGTTCAGTCCTGTCCCCAGACACAAGCATTTAGTGTCCTGTCTTGGGCCCCAGGCTTTGTCCTCCACGTGAGTCCTAGAGCTCCCTACCCACCGCTCTAAGAGGACCGTGGAGACTGGTGTGTGGAACTGCATTACCTTCACCATCTCCATCACACTCCAGACCTGACCCCATTATTCTCGGCTGAATCTTTTTCCCATCCTGCTGAAATGTGGGCAGCCTAGAGCACCGATGTGCCTGTGAGTTGCTGTTGGGAAGACTGTGTACAGAGCTATGATGTATAAGCTGAGGTGTCACACCATATGCACGACGCCTCTCCCGTGAGAAATGGAGGGGTGATAAGTTGTGTTCTCAATCTCCCATTCATGTCCCATTGACTGTAGCCCGCCAGGCTCCTCTGTCCATGGGATTTACCAGGCAAGAATACTGGAGTGGGTAGCTATTCCCTTCTCCAGGGGATCTTTCCCACCCAGGGAATGAACTCAGTTCCCCTGCATTTCAGGCAGATTCTTTACCATTGGATACTTTGCGATATGTCGAGGCCTGTGTTAGGCATAAATCCTGAATCGAGGTTTCCATTTGAGAATTGCTAGTATTTAACGGTGCTTTTCTCTACAGCCCAGATGGGAGCATCTCCCAAGGCAGCCTTCCATTCTCGGCTGCTTGTGCCCTGAGTATTTCTCCTTATCATGCTAGACAGATGGGGGGGGGGGTGTCCCACCTCTCCTCCCTGTGACCACAGGCCACTTCTCTCTCAAGAAACATCAGAGTTCATTTAAAAATGGAAAGTTAAACTTCTCTGCTGCTTCTCACTATTTACAATAAGAAGAAGCCATTTTGTTTTTAACTGGCAATAATAGTGGCTCAATTTGTACCAATGATATTGAAATCCAAGCTTATGGCCAGAGCATACAGTACAGCCTAATTAGTTTCACAGAGATTTTGATTTAGAATGCCTCATATACAAAAACCAAAAATTCAGAAAAAGTATGCAAAAGATGCTTTACTTGTTTCAGATCATTTGATATTCGTAAAGATTTCTAGTACAAATCAATTTTTACAATCCAGATAAACTAATTTATGTTTAAAGGTATGAATCTGTTTTAATTTTTCTAGTTAAACAATAACTTCTAATACCATAAGGATCAAGCATCTGCTCACCCTTCTTAATCTTTAAAAAGATATGTTGTTAAGTATATGATTCTACTTCTGGGTACAATAGATTATCTGTGTCAGATTGATTCTATTCAAGAACAGCTAGAAAAGCTGGATAATACCGAAAAAGAAAACAAAACAAAGAAACTATGAATGCATAAGGAAATGGCTAGGACTTCAGGGACTAAGGTCCTGGAAAGAGGGAATGTGCATGGAGGTGAAACCAATGTGCATGGAGATGTTTAGCTTTTCTCCTTAAAATTTGTCATTATTTACCAGTGCAGGATAAAGAGACTGAGAAGCTAAGCAGAAAACAGTGGTGGCAAAGAGGCAAAAGTGCTGAGCAGAGTTTTCAGTAGTCTCTCTCAGCCTGGAGAGACAAAAACTAGAGTGTAGGAATGACACAGCAGCAAGGTCTTGAGGAGCCCAGACCCTGCAGAGGATATGAGCAATGAGAAGTAGATTCTATGCTGGCTACTTACTCCTTTTCCTTCATGGTTTCTTCTGATTCCCAAGCAGCATGTGGGTGACATAAATCAGAGAAAGACAAATATCATATCACTTACACGTTGAATCTATTAATAAAAAATGATAAAGGGACTTTGCTGATGGTCCAGTGGTTGAGACCTGTACTTCCACTGTGGGGTGGGGCAGGGAGCTGGGGGCATGGGTTCAATCCCTGGTCCAGGAACTAAGATCCTGCATGCCACGTGGCACAGCCAAAAAATAAATTTTAAAATATTAAAAACTTTTAAATGATAAAAATGAAATTATTTACAAGACTGAAATAGACTCTGAGGCGTAGAAAACAAGCTTATGGTTACTTGATGGGAAAAGTGGGGAGAGGGATACTAACAAACAAGGACCTAATATATAGCACAGAGAGCTGTATTCAATCCTGTAATAATAATGTGTAATGGGAAAATATCTGAAAATGATTTATATATATATATATATATAGGTGAATCACTTTGCTGTATACCTGGAACAATGTAAATCAATTATACTTGAATTTAAAGAAAAGAAACATTGAACCAGAGAGTTTAGCAAAGAAGCTAAATAAACAGGGCACATCTCAAAATGGCAATGGCCCAGAAACCTGGAGTAGAGCATTAAGGGACAATTTCTAAGGAAACCTCCACGCAAGCTATTTCATTATGAAATCTAGAAGGGCAAAGAAAGCCCCTCTGGAAAGCCATCAAAAGGTCATTCTAAAGAATCTCCTTAAAAAAAAAAAAAAAAAAAACTAGGAATAAAACTACCATATGACCCAGCAATCCCACTACTGGGCATTACCCCGAGGAAATCAAAATTGAAAAAGACACATGTACCCCAATATTCACTGCAGCACTATTTACAATAGCTAAGACTTAGAAGCAGTCTAGCTGTCCATTGACAGATGAATGGATAAAGAAGCTGTGGTACATATATACAATGGAATATCACTCAGCCATAAAAGAGAATGTGTTTGAGTCATTTCTAATGAGGTGGATAGCCTAGAGCCTATAGTACAGTGTGAAGTAAGTCAGAAAGAGAAAAACAAATACTAACACATATATATGGCATCTAGAAAGATACTGATGATAGCAATAGAGACACAGACATGGAGAACAGACTTATGGGCATGGGTGGGGTGGGGCTAAAGGAAGAGAGTGGGACATACGGAGAGAGTAACATGGAAAGATATACACTATCACACGTAAAACAGATAGCCAGTAAGCATTTGCTGTGTGACTCAGGAAACTCAAACCGGTTCTCTGTAACAACCTAGAAGGGTGGGATGGGGTGGGACGTGGAAAGCAGGTTCAAGAAGGAGGTGACATATGTATCTCTATAGCTGATCCATGTTGATGTTTGGCAGAAATCAATACAATATTGTAAAGCAATTATCTTTTAATTAAAAGTAAATTCAATAAAAATTTCAAGAAGGAGGGGACATATGTATCTCTATAGCCATCCATGTTGATGTTTGGTGGAAATCAACACAATATTGTAAAGCAACTATCTTTCAATTAAAAGTAAATTTAAAAACAAAACAAAAGGTCATTCTAGAGATCCCTGGAAAACGGTGTAAATGAAGCTTTATTCTCTTGTCTGTGAGATTCTGGCATCTTAAAATCGGTCACACGTGTCTCCAAATAATCACCATAACCACACAAATAAAATGTAAAAGCACTTTTACGGAATCTTAAGCACACAAATGTGCGCGCACATGACAATGTCTGCGTATACCCTGAACTCTCCCTTGAGACACGGCAGCTTCAGAGGCACGAGATTCCCTGGGGAGTTCCCATTCCCTGCCGCCTTAGCATTTCACACTCCACACCGACACAGCAAGGTGAGAATACGTAGAGGCAGTGTTTTATTTTACCCTTTGTATCATGCTGTGGATGAAATAAAATCTGTTGCTTCCCGAGTGTCAGGGTTTCCTCTCCCAGATACCCAGGATTAGGGGCTCGTCACACAAGCCTACAGTGGTTCTTTCTCAGGCAGCATACGGCTGAGGGGCCTCCTGGCCTGTCTCTGATTTCCTTGTCATTGGAAATAGACAAACCATGTTTGAAGCAACAGATTCAGACATTATAAAGAATGTTCCCAACGTGGATGAAACAAGAGATCATCTCACTAAGTGAAGTAAGTCAGGCAGGAAAAGACAAATATCATATGCTATCACTTACACGTGGAATCCAAAACATGACACAAACCAACCTATCTACAAGACAGAAACAGACTCAGACATAGAGAACAGACTTGCGGTTGCCAAGGAGGAGATGGTGGGAGAGGATAGGCGTGGGAGCTTGAGGCTAGCAGATGCAAACTGGCGTATATAGAATGGACTGGGCTTCCCTGGTGTCTCAGACAGTAACGAATCTGCCTGCAGCGCAGGAGACCTGGCTTCCATCTCTGGGTGGGGAAACAGCAATCCGTTCCAGTATTCTTGCCTGGAAAATTTCATAGACATAGACGCCTGGCGGGCTACCATCCATGGGATCCAAAGAGTCAGATGCAACTGAGCAACTAACAAACAACAAGGTGTTACTTTATAGCACAAGGAACTATATTCAATATTGTGATAAACCATAATGGAAAAGAATATGAAAAAGAGTGTATGTATGTGTATGTGTATGTGTGTGTGTGTATGTATATTTAAACACACACATATATATGTATACGTATAACTGAGTTACTTTGGTGTATAGCAGTAATTGACACAACATTGTAATTCAATTTGATTTCAACAACAAATAATTTTTTTTTAAAGGATGCTTTCAACATAACCTCAGTTGGTTTTTGTTCCTGTCCCCAGTGTCTGTGTCACAGTCACATGAGGCTGCAATCCCTAACCTTTGGCCAAGTTGTCTCTGCCAGGCAGGACACACCAGTCTGAAGTTTCCCCTTGTCCAGGAGATTAGGAAGAGGAGGGATGAGGGAAGGAGAGGATCCTGGAACGGGGCTGTGACCTCTGACCAGGCCACCATGTCCCCATCAGAGCACTGACCCAGCACTTCCATGTACCAGGAACATCGAGGTTTTTTCTCAGCTGGAATGTCCCCATTTCACCCTCATGCCACTCTTGGCTGATCTCAGTATAGAGATCTGGGACCCAGCCCTGCTTCTCCTCTGTAATAACTGCATCCCAGGGTCGGTCACAGAGTCATGGACTCAGGAACTCAGAGTGTGAAGCCACCTTTCACATCTTTCACTAAAACCTTTAGTTCAATGCTTTGGTTCCTGACGACCTGCACAGCAGGCATCAAACTGCATTCATAAAAAATGTAATTGTTCTGATCACTTCTTATGCCCTTTCAAGGTGCCACGTTGCAGTTACTGAGCTAAGATCATTACTTGGTGTTATTTACTTGTGACCTCGCAATATCACTATAATTATGATTATGGTCCCCATTTTATAGACAGGAAAACAGAAGTATAAAGAGATTAAATACAATGCACATGGGACTTCCCTGGTGGTCCAGTGGTTGAGAATACACCTGCCAATGCAGGGGTCACAGGTTTGCTCTCTGGTCTGGGAAGATCCCACGTGCCATGGGGCAACTAAGCCTGTGCACCACAAGCAGTGATGCCCGCATGCCTAGAGCCTGCGCTCTGCAAAGAGAGACACCTCCGTGATGAGAAGCCTGAGCACCCCAACTTGAGAAAGCCTGTGTGCAGTAAGGAAGACCCAGTGCAGCCAAAAAATAAAAAGTAAATTAAGAAAAAAGATGCCTGAGGTCACACATATGCCTTCTGGTCACTCAGAAGACCAGGTCCTTCTCAGAAGAAATGTGATGCTCTGAATTAATCTTATACCCAACTACCTGAAATTTAATGCCTGTAGTGAGAGAGAACTTATTACCCCAAATAATATCACAGTACATCTCTGATCACCCCAAGTAGAACATTTTTTACATTTAAGCCCAAATCTGACCACCTATACTTTCCACTCCTCAGCATTAATTCTTTTCCTTAATCATATACAGAACAACTCTAACTGTCCACTGCCTTCGAGTATCTGAGGACAGGAAGGTCCTGTTCTCTAAGGTACCTCTTCGTCCTCTGCTCCCTCCGACTCTTTGCAACTCCATGGACTGTAGCCTGGCTCCTCTGTCCATAGGATTTCCCAGGCAAGAATACTGGAATGGGTAGCCATTTCCTTCTCCAGGGGGGTCTTTCAGACCCAAGAATTGAACCCGGGTCTCCTGAATTGCAAGAAGATTGTTTATCGTCTGAGCCACCAGGGAAATCCCTGCTCCCTTTACTAGGCCTCAATCCCTATAAATCTAATTTTTCCAAATCTCATGTATTACCTTCCCTGACTCTTCCACCAGGTTCAACTGAAAATGACATGAAATCAAGTGATTTTTAAAGCAAAAGTGTTGTTTATTTTGTCTTTGTAAAACTTTCAATAATGTGTGTAAACTGAGTAAAGGAATGTTTGTTTCATGCGATTTGGGGGTAATTTTTGATGTGACTTATAGAAAAAATATGATATATCTAGCCATTACACACCTTCAAAACTTAGCAAAGTATCGTGTCACAAATACATTTGGGATTAAAATATACACACTACTATGTATAACATAGATAGCCAACAAGGACCTACTGTACAGCACAGGGAACTATATTCAATATCATATAATAATCTATAATGCAAAAGAAACTAAAAAAGAGTATATATTCTCTATATATATTTAGAATATATATACTGCACACCTGAAAGTAACACAACATCACATCAAGTATATTTCAATAAAAAATTTAAAACAATAAATAAATACATTGGGAAAGCATTTGGGGCCTCATTTAGAGGTTGGGATTCTGAGGGTCAGACAGATTCCAAGAGTGCCATGAAGCGATTATGTGACCTAGAAGTTCCTTAACTCCTCTGAACCCCTGTGTTTCCGCCTCCTGTGAAGCGGGTAATGGTAGTACCTCAGTCCATACCTCGGGGGGCAGCAGTGGGTAGCGTGAGATGTGCTCAGTCGTGCCTGACTCCTTGTGACCCCGTTGACTGTAGCCCACCAGGCTCCTCTGTCCATGGGGTTTCCCAGGCAAGAATACTGGAGTGGAGTGCCATTTCCTCCTCCAGGGCATCTTCTCCACTCAGGGACTGAACCTGTGTCTCTTGCGTCTCCTGCAGTGGCAGGCAGATTCTTTACCACTGCTGCCTCTGAGAGAGCCATGAGGACTAGATGTGTTAAATGTTGTCAAGAGCTTAGAGAAGCTTCCGTTAACTTCTCATTAAGCGCACAAAGTGGATGATCTTTCATAGGGTTATAAGGATTATGTTCATTCAGTGCTAAGCGTAAGGAGTGATCTATTAGTAAGAATAACCTAGTGATTCATACCTATCACAAAAGTAAAGCCTTCGAGGCTCAGAGAAGTTAGGTAATCTGTCCACACTCACCCAGTTAAAAATGTCTTAGAATTGAACATAGGCTGCTTGTTCTCTTAATTACTACGCTAGGCTGCAGCCATGAAATTAGCAGACGCTTACTCCTTGGAAGAAAAGTTATGACCAACCTAGATGGTATATTCAAAAGCAGAGACATTACTTTGCCGACTAAGGTCTGTCTAGTCAAGGCTATGGTTTTTCCTGTGGTCATGTATGGATGTGAGAATTGGACTGTGAAGAAAGCTGAGCACCGAAGAATTGATGGTTTTGAACTGTGGTGTCGGAAAAGACTCTTGGGAGTCCCTTGGACTGCAAGGAGATCCAATCAGTCCATTCTAAGAAGATCAGCCCTGGGATTTCTTTGGAAGGAATGATGCTAAAGCTGAAACTCCAGTACTTTGGCCACCTCATGCGAAGAGTTGACTCATTGGAAAAGACTCTGATGCTGGGAGGGATTGGGGGCAGGAGGAGAAGGGGACAACCAAGGATGAGATGGCTGGATGGCATCACGGACTCGATGGACATGAGTCTGAGTGAACCCCGAGAGATGGTGATGGACAGGGAGGCCTGGCGTGCTGCAATTCATGGGGTCGCAAAGAGCCGGACACGACTGAGCGACTGAACTGAACTGAACTGAACTGATACCATGTTAATCGGAATGAAAATGGAATACTTTCTTCTTAATGTGGACCTTGATAGACTCCTCCTCTTTGGGCTGGACTAGACCCCATCCTGTCCTCTCCCTACCGTTTCTCTGTTCCTAAGGGCAGGCTCTGCCCCTCCTCATGCATCAGTGCGCAGAGCAGACACCTGTGGACAGAACATGCCCGGCCCTGCAGACACACCCAGACGTGCCGAGCTAGATCTCAGCTGAGGCTGGCACTGCCTCTAGGTTGCTGCCATAAATATTTAACTGTCATAATCTTCCTACATATTGACTTTTTCACATACTGGCTAATGATTTTTAAGTAGCTATCCAGAAGTAGAATCATTGGAGGAAAGGATATGGACTTTTCTTGGCTCAGGACATGCTGCCACACTGTTTTCTAAAAGAATCATGTAAATTTATACTGCCATCACTAATATAATGCTGACAAGATAATTATCACATTTTAAATATGCATAATTTATACCATTCACAATTTATATTTATGATAGTAAATTTAAAATGTACATGTAAATGTTAAAATAATTATGCTTTTTGTAGAGACATTGTATTAATTTATTAAATGAAGTACATTTTTTTATTAGTGATGGTAAGTATATCACTCTGTTTTAAAGGTTGTATTTCTTCTTTTATAAATTGTCTCTTCTGTCATTTGCACATTTATCTCTATAGCTATTATCTATAACTACAAGATGATATTTTCTACTGGTGGTTAATGAGAGAATTATGGGAAAGTGCAGAACATTTTTCAAATGTACAGCATTGTTATGCTTATTTAATATCAGTACAAAAAGACATTTTGTTCAGAGGTTCCTGGTCGACCACAGTTTGTTGTTCTAAATTTTATTTTTTATTAATTTTTGTTGGTGTATAGTTGCTTTACAGTGTGCCAGTTTCTGCTATACGGCAAAGTGGATTAGCTATATGTTTATATATAGCCCCTCTTTTTGGATTTCCTTCCCATTCAGGTCCCCACAGAGCACCGAGTAGAGTTCCCTGGGCTACACAGTAGGTTCTCACTGGTTACCTATTTTCTCCATAGTATCAATAGTGTATATATGTCAATCCCAAGCTCCCAATTCATCCCAGCCCCCTTCCACCTCAGTGTTGTTCTAAATTTTAAGGGGGAAGTAGGCATTTAGCACTAGAGAAGGAAATGGCAACCCACTCCAGTGTTCTTGCATGGAGAATCCCAGGGACGGGGAGCCTGGCGGGCTGCCTGCCGTCTATGGGATCGCACAGAGCCGGACACGACTGAAGCGATGCAGCAGCAGCAGCAGGCATTTAGCACAGTGGGAACTCGCCACCATCCCGTAGCTACGTCACGAAAGTTCTGCTGCCCTTGCTCACACTGCCCTGTTCTTTACCTCTCTACTTCTTTGTGCCAGAAGAGCAGACGGCTGAGCCCTTGGGGATGCCGCCCTCTCCCCTACTGTTCTCTCCAACCTGAGGCTAACTTTCCCCTACTTCCCAGAGCCTCCCAAAGGGGTAAAGGAGCCTGGTCCTTGGAATCCGGAACCATTTCTGAATCTGGAACTCCTGTGACCTCTGATGGGTGCCCCACAGGAGGCTTTTTTTTTTCTTCTTCTTCTTTTTAACCATACCACATGGCATGGAGGAGCTTAGTTCCCTGATCAGGGACCGAACTCATACCCCTTGCATTGAAACTGCGGTCTTAACCACTGGACTGCCAGGGAAGGCCATGGAGGCTGTGACTTCTGCTTCTTCTGGACCCTTAGTATTGGCTTTCTGGCCAGCACACCTCAGATGCTCACTCGTCACTGAATAAACCAAATCTACCTCCTGGAGAAGTCTTTTAAGTGACCACGCCTACCCAGCCAGAAGTTAACATTCCAGAGCTCCAGCTGTCCTTCCTCTCAAAGTCTCAGAGCAATTGCAGTTCTCCGGTCACAAATCTCCTCTCCCTATCTGTTCTTAGCTGTCACAAATCTCCTCTCTCTATCTCTCCTTAGCTGGTTGGGACCACAACCTTTCCTCATTTCTAACAGATCCTTTCTCACATTCCCTTCTTTTCTAATAGCTTTCATTTCACCCTCTCCTCTAGCCTGTCATACCCTGCCTTTTAAAAACATGAGCCTAAAGGAAACAAAATGACTTTCCATTTACCCTGCTTCTCCCTCAGAAATGTACTGTGACTTCTCTTTATAATCATAATTCCAAAATTCCACACCATGCACTGTATCCAACTCATCATGAAGGCAGTGTTGGAGGAAAGTGTAAAGAGTGGATGCCACTCCTAACTTCTCAGAAAAGAAAAGGTGGTTCCAGCTTAAAACTACAACCACTGCGTTATGTCTCACAATTTCATGGGTCAGGAATTTGGGCAGAACTCAACTGATATGTTGATATGGTATGGTATGGTCCCAACACTTCATGGCAGACAGATGAAGAAAAAGTGGAAACAGTGACAGATTTTATTTTCTTGGGCTAAAAAATCGCTGTGGACAGTGACTGCAAGCACGAAATTAAAAGACGCTTGCTCCTTGGAAGGAAAAGTGAAAGTGAAAGTCGCTCAGTCAAGTCTGACTCTTTGCAACCTCATGGACTATATAGTCCATGGAATTCTCCAGGCCAGAATACTGGAGTGGGTAGCCATTCCCTTCTCCAGAGGATCTTCCCAACCCAGGAATCAAACCCAGGTCTCCCGCATTGCAGGCGGATTCTTTACCAGCTGAGCCACAAGGGAAGGAAATCTATGACAAACCTAGACAGTGTATCATAAAGCAGAAACATTACTTTGCCGACAAAGGTCCATATAGTCAAAGCTATGATTTTTAGTAGTCATGTATGGATGTGAGAGCTGGACCATAAAGAAGACTGAGCTCTGAAGAATTCATACTTTCGAATTGTGGTACTGAAGAAGACTCTTGAGAGTCCCTTCGACTGCAAGGAGATCAAACTAGTCAATCCTAAAGGAAGCAAACCATGAATATTCATTGGGAGGACTGATGCTGAAGTTGAAGTGCTAATACTTTGGCCACCTGATGCGAAGAGCCTCTGATGCTGAGAAAGACCGAAGGCAAATGGAGAAGGGGGCCGAGGGTTAGATAACCATACCAACTCAATGGACATGAATTTGCGCAAACTCTGGGAGATAGTGGAGGACAGGGAAGCCAAGTCTGCTGCTGTCCATGGGGGCGCAAAAAGTCAGACACGACTGAGTGACTGAACAAAGCTGGATGACCCCTCTGTCCTACTCCATCGATGGAGATCACGTGGTGTTTTCAGCTGGCAGGCGGGTTTATCTGAAGAGTCCAAGGCAGCTGCATTCTCATGTCTCCTGCCTTGACGCAGAAGGCTGGAATTGCCAACCTAGGGCCTCTCCAGCATGACAGCCTCAGAGAGGTTGGATTTCTTACATAATGACCCAGGGTTTCTAATGTTTCCTTTATAGTTCAGCCTCAGAAACCATCAGTGCTGTCTTTTTCTATCAGTAAGGCATGTACCTTGGAAGAAAAGTATGACCAACCTAGATAGCATATTCAAAAGCAGAGACATTACTTTGCCAACTAAGGTCCATCTAGTCAAGGATATGGTTTTTCCTGTGGTCATGTATGGATGTGAAACTTGGACTGTGAAGAAGGCTCAGCTCCAAAGAATTGATGCTATTGAACTATGGTGTTGGAGAAGACTCTTGAGAGTCCCTTGGACTGCAAGGAGATCCAACCAGTCCATTCTGAGGATCAGCCCTGGGATTTCTTTGGAAGGAATGATGCTAAGGCTGAAACTCCAGTACTCTGGCCACCTCATGAGAAGAGTTGACTCATTGGAAGACTCTGATACTGGGAAGAATTGGAGGCAGGAGGAGAAGGGGATGACAGAGGATGAGATGGCTGGATTGCATCACTGACTCAATGGATGTGAGTCTGAGTGAACTCCGGGAGTTGGTGATGGACAGGGAGGCCAAGTGTGCTGCGATTCATGGGGTCGCGAAGAGTCAGATATAACTGAGCGGCTGAACTGAACTGAACTGAAGGCATGTACCAGCCTTCCTAGATGCAAGGGAAAGAGACATACACCTTTGTCTTTTGATGAGAGGAATTTGCGATTATACTTTAAAACCACATCAGAAGGAACCACTGTAAAAGACAATGCATATGGTTGGTGGGTTGGGTTGCAGGTTGGGGATTATCCAGTTGATAGCGATTCACCTTTTATGCATTATAACAAACATTCCCAATCTGGTTAGCCACCATCCTCACAACCTAATAACTTCACCACAGCTGCACTTTCTCAGGTGACCAATTATGTTAGCGCCAAATCCAATAGTTTTCTTTGTTTTTATTCTCTTTTGACATTTTTTCTAAACATTACGGTATGACTACTTGACAGACCCAACCCTTCATTAATTATATTTTCAAATACCTTAGTTCTATGACTGAGGACACTGTTTCTTTCCTAATTTGACCTTTGATAAGGTCATTTTTCCTAGACCATAACTTTGGGGATCCCTGCAGCTTGACCCTTGATCCCTTTTCCTAGCCCCATTATGTTCATTCCCATGTAAAGTGTGGACCTTCTTTTATCGCATTCATATTGCCGACTCTCAAATATCTGCACTTTACATGGGAGTGAGTATAATGGGACTAGGAAAAGGGGTCAAGGGTCAAGGGTCATAGATGACTTGTGAAGGTAAGAGCTGCACCTGGAGCCTGGTGACCTACCTTTGTCCATGTCCTTTTCACCATACCGCCTCTGCACCCAGAATGAAATTAAAAGGAGCACTTTATCGCTCTAGCAATTTACTCTGGGTTTGCTTTCTAAAATGTTTATTATTTCATTTGACACCCTCCTACAAAAAGTGTTCAAATGAAAAACTTTAAAAGTTCAGAATGTTCTCAGATTCTGCTTGGGAGTTTTTGGAATCGCATTTGTCTGCATGTGGCTGGGAGGGTGAGAGGATGAGAAATCAGAAAGAGAGCAAAGGGAAGCCAAGCAGAGAAGGTGTCTGCAAGGCTTCTGGGGAGTCAGAGGAATACGAGGAGTCCCACTCTTGCCTTGGAGCTCTCCGGCTGGGCAGGAACTTCTGCCAGGATCACTGAGCTCGCGCTTGTTTAAGGGACTCCCCCTCCCTGCCCTCCAAGGGTGCGCAGCTGAAGACTCTAGAAGCCTGGAGAGATGCCCAGCTTGACAGGCTCTGGGTGCGCGCTGCTGTGCGCCCTTTCCAGTGCATCGAGGGTAGAGAGTAGACGGCGGCTCCCCAGGTGCCGAGCCAGGATGGGGAGGTGGGAGGGACCTGGCGCCCCAGGACACGCCCTGCCATTCCCCAGAGACCTGGATCGGCTCGGCCCGGATCGCGATCGCCGGCGATATAAGTCATCCGCGGAGGAAGAGGGCACGGCGTGGCCAGCCAGGACTCGAGGGAGGGCAGGCAGGCGCCGCTGCATCGACCGCGCCACCTGCCACCTGGCCCGCTGCAGCCCCCTGCCTGCCGCCCCTACTGGCCAGAAGTCGGAGAGGACGGGTCTGCTGCCCGGCGGCGCAGGAGTGAGAAGCCAGGCAAAACTTCCACCTTCGGGACTGAAGCCCTGCTCCCCTTGCTCCGGAGTCCGCGTTGAGTCAGGATGGTGGGGCGCACAGCGTCAGACATGCCCCCGACCATGGCGGTCAAGATCTTCTCGGCTGGGGTGGCGGCCTGCGTGGCTGACATCATCACCTTCCCGCTGGACACCGCCAAAGTCCGGCTACAGGTAGGGAGCGCGGCGGGCAAGGGGAGGTGCCTCGGGCAGAGAGAGGACCGCTACTGTGTGCGCCCCTCTGACTCTGGCTTCGGTTTTACCACCCTTTCTCACGTTAGGTAGAGCAGTGGCCACTTCAAAAAGGTTGCCTGTCACTGGATGGATGCTTCAGGGTGGAAACTGGAATATTGCAGGAATTAACTAAAGAAGTGCGAGGGTCAAGGAGGACGGGTTGACTGTGACTGTTGCCAACGGCTCCTGTACTTGATCAGACAGGCACATCTTCCTAGCCTACTGCCTAGGGGTTCTGGAGAGTTCCTGGGGGTGGGACAGTGAGGTGTAGGATGGGGAGGATGTTCAAAGTATGCCTAGTAGCCAGATTCTCCCCCTTCTCTCTTTCGATAGATAGATATCTAGATATCTAGCTCTAGATAGATAGATGTGTGCTAAATCGCTTCAGTCCTATTCGACTCTTTGTGACCCTGTGGACTGTAGCCCACCAAGCTCCTCTGTCCATGGGATTCTCCAGGCAAGAATACTGGAGTGGGTTGCCATTTCCTTTTCTAGGGGATCTTCCTGACCCAGGGATTTAGATAGATAGATAAGGGGAGATGTTGCTGAGAAGGCGAAAAAGACTGAAAATAGGAACACAATGGAAAAAATATCTTGGCTCAAGTTTTCTCCATTGAGGACAGATTGATGCCAGCCTTTGTTTTTTTTCTTACTAGGTAGGACTCCCTTTCTCAATTTTCACTTCCAGATCCAGGGCGAATGCCTGACCTCCAGTGCCATTAGGTATAAAGGTGTCCTGGGTACAATCATCACTCTGGCAAAAACAGAAGGGCCCGTGAAACTCTACAGCGGGCTGCCTGCTGGTCTCCAGAGACAAATAAGCTTCGCCTCTCTTAGGATCGGCCTCTATGATACTGTCCAGGAGTTCTTCACCACAGGGAAAGAAGGTAAGCAGGCAGTGTTTCCGGGAAGGGGAGAAGTCAGAGAGACATGTCCTAGGCTCAGCGGTGGCCCAGGGACCAGTTACACATGGGGTAGTGGTCTTCATAACAAACTGGCAAGCCAACATCAATATTTGAACACATGGGGCATGGAGGGAAGACATGTTGGTGAGTGGGAAGAAGTGACACCAGAAAGGCAGAAATGCGTCAGATCACAGGAGAGCTTGCAGGCCATGCTAAGGAGTTCAGGTTTTATCCTTAAAATAATGGGAAGTCATTGAAAAATAATAAACAAGGGAATAACACAAATAATTTATATTTTCAGATCACTTTGGCAGCACTGTAAAAGCTGTATAGAAAAAGGGGAAGAAAGGGGTAATATAGAAAAGAAGAAATTNGGTTTTATCCTTAAAATAATGGGAAGTCATTGAAAAATAATAAACAAGGGAATAACACAAATAATTTATATTTTCAGATCACTTTGGCAGCACTGTAAAAGCTGTATAGAAAAAGGGGAAGAAAGGGGTAATATAGAAAAGAAGAAATTATCAGGATAAGCTAAAGCAGTGGCAGTAAAGATTTTGGAAATGTAATTGACTAAACTTGGTGGAGAGTTGGAAGGGAGGCATAAAGAAAAGGTAGGAATGTTAAGATGACTTACAAGTTTCTGGTTAAATATCCCATTCATTGAGGGAGGGAATATAGAAACCATCTGAAGTGGGGAGGTAAGAAATTCAGTTTAGGATGTGTCGAGGATAAGTAATGTCTGGTCTGCACAAGAACTTAGGAGAAACACCTGGGATAGATTTCCCAGTCATGGGAGGAATTATCATTAGGGCCAAACAGCAGAGAGATGTAGTGAGGAAAGGAGGGAATGATGTACCTAACAGCAGAAACTCATGGGTTTCCTTGGCAGAACCATCTTGAGCAGAGTAGAAGGGGTGGCAGCTAGAATGCAGAGCAGTGAGGAGAAGATGGGCCGCGAGAAGGGAAGACAAAGAATATGGCCCTGCTCCCCAGGAGCCTGGGAAATGAAAAGGGGATTGGAACAGAGGATGAGTGCAACAAAGTCAGACTGTAAATAGCGGCCAAAAGTGAAGGGAATTACTTAAGTATCATCTTGCCACTTAAAAGATGGGTATTATTCAGTGCTCAGCTCCTGGCCAAGCATATTGAGAAAGGAAAGCAACCACATAGTCATGAGAAGACTTGCTGAATTTCCCATATGCAGGACATTATGTTAAGTGCTATGTTGTTATTAGCTCACACAGTGATTCTGTGAGGTAGATATTATTACCTCCATTTTATACAGCTTAGGGAATAGAGACTGAGAAAGTCCTTGATGAGTAAATGCAATTGATTTATACTTTAATTATGGGAATAGGTATGAGGCTTCATGGGGTCACAAAAGAGTAGGACATGTCTTAGCGACTAAATAACAACAATGAGGCTCCAAGACTATTTGTCATTTTATTAAATGATATCCGTCTTGAGTAACCCATGTTAATTTTTCAAAATTTGCGATTAAAAATCACGTGATCCCTTCTTTCTTCTTATTTTTGTCCCTTTAGGATCCTGTTGAAGCCTGAGACCACTTGACATCCCAAACTCAGGCAGTTTGTCCTTTAGGGCTTTTCCTAAGATCCCTAAGTCCAATAATTAACAGTCTCATTGATGGTTAGAAGACTAAGCTTCACTGGTGACTGGTGCCGCCACCCAATTGGGAAATACTGAAAAACAGCAAATATAAAGAAAGAACTAAGCCAAATATAGGAAAGAACTAAGCCATTGTTTAAACAAGCATTGGGTTTTTCTTTCTCCTTGAAAGTCTTTATTTAAAAAAAAAAATTAAGTCAACTTTGAAGTCTTCTAGCCCTCCTATGACTTATACATTCTTAGCACAGTCCATGGGGTGACAAGGAGTTGGACACGACTCAGCGACTCAGCACAGCACAGTACGTGATTAACACGTGCACAAAGCATTAGGGAAGTGCTAAAGATATAATGACCCAGTAGTATTAACCACTAAAAAGTAAAAAGACATATAAATGCATTCTGGGTCTTGACTTTTTTCTTTTTTGCTTGACACCTCATTTTTTTCTCTCTGGATAACAACAGCTAGTTTAGGCAGCAAGATCTCAGCGGGCCTAACGACTGGAGGCGTGGCCGTGTTCATTGGGCAACCCACAGAGGTGGTCAAGGTCAGACTGCAAGCACAGAGCCATCTGCACGGTTCCAAACCTCGATACACTGGGACTTACAATGCTTACAGAATTATAGCGACAACAGAAGGCTTGACGGGGCTTTGGAAAGGTGACTCACTTCAACATGGATTCATAATCGTTAAAACACACATATTCAGTTAGCACCTTATCATATGATGGAGCTATTCAACACTTTCTTTCCCTCCAGGGACTACTCCCAATCTGACAAGAAATGTCATCATCAACTGTACAGAGCTAGTAACGTATGACCTAATGAAGGAGGCCCTTGTGAAAAACAAACTATTAGCAGGTAACTTTCTTTTTAACGTGGCAGGTCTGCACATTTATAATTTCATCTTTTATTATACTGAATCCCCTAATTGTAATAATTTTATCTTTTAAAACAGTAATACTCTTGAATAATAGATATAACCAAAACCCTAAGCTTTAGAAGTTCTGTTGCAACAGTTTTTTTCTTTTGCAACAAAACTAAGATGCACCTGTATTTTTATATCAGCATCATTCTCATTTAATACTAATATATGACTTTTGTTAGCATCTCTCTTGTTCTTTATAAAGCAGAATTCAGGAAATGAGTCATCTTGCACTATATCCAGATGAGCTAGTTAAATAAGGAGCTTCTTAGTGGTTTCATCCCAAAAGTAGAACCATTAGATAGGTTCCTAAAAATTTTATTCTAGTAGGTTCTGGAAACATTGAAATTCTTCTTGGACAATGACTTTAATTTTTTTTAAATAAAGTACAGATGCCTATGTGTTGAGTATTATGTCATGCCCTAAGGACAGAGGTAAGTAACTGGTTATTTTCCCAAAGCACTTATAATCCAGTATGCCATGTACCATTTGCCAACTTTTTCTAAAATTATAACATTCCTTACTGTATGTACAAGCTTCCCTTGTAGCTCAATCGGTAAAGAATCTGCCTGCAGTGCAGGAGACCCCCAGTTCGATCCCTGGGTTGGGAAGATCCCCTGGAGAAGGAAATGACAACCCACTCCAGTATCCTTGCCTGGAAAATCTCATGGACAGAGGAGCCTGGTGGGCTGCAGTCCATGGTCTTGCAAAGAGTTGGGCATGACTGAGAGACTAACACTCACTTACTGTGTGTTATTTATTTATAAGACAAATACGTTGACCTGTTATCAACAGGCTTTCGAGGATCTGATGGATAACTAAAAACTAGAAGCCCCCCCCCAAGAATCTAGTGTTGACCGATCTCATCAACCCATTTCAGATGATGTGCCCTGCCACTTCGTGTCCGCTGTCGTTGCTGGATTCTGCACAACAGTTCTGTCCTCGCCAGTGGATGTGGTGAAAACCCGATTTGTTAACTCTTCACCAGGACAGTACGCAAGTGTGCCCAACTGCGCAATGATGATGCTCACTCGGGAAGGCCCGTCAGCTTTTTTCAAAGGGTAGGGTGTGTTCTTCTGTATCTACAATGTTGTGTTCAGGGATTCTGTGTGCTACCGGGGGTGGGGGTGGGGGCATCTCATCTGAACAATTGACAGCTGAGCAGCCTTAGAATGTGCAGTGTACTTAGTGTCTACTTTTCTTTGCCATAAATCTCTCTAATACACCAATTCCACTGTGTCAGAAGATTTAAAGCCGTGAGAGTAAAATCTTCTCAAGCTTGATCAGTGGCTCTTTCGAAACCGACAGCCTGTCCCTTGGCCTCAATCTATTGGCTGAGGGGAGAGGGGAGTGCGGAGTTATTTTTTAATGTGTACAGAGATTCAGTTTGGGATGGAGATGGGGAGTGGTAATGAAAACAATGAGAACATATTTAATGCTACTGAATTATACTATTGAATATATATATATATATAAGAGAGAGACACACATATATTCATATGTATGTGTATAAATGGCTGGCTAAAATTATAAATTGATGTTATGTATATTTTACCATAAAACACACACACACACACACATTCAGGAGTCAGAAGATATATGCTAAAAGATCCCCCAAAATATTGGGGGGTGATCTTTATAGGCAAGATCTCTAACATACCAATCCAAGGCAGATTTAACAGATTTTACATCATTTTCTCTGGGAATATTTCATTGCTGTAGACAGGATTTTCAAAATAAATCATCTGGTGTGTATGCTGTGGCAGAGTTCTTCAAAATAGCAAGAGCAACAGAAACAACAAAAGGCAAGGCAGTCTCTGACCACCCCTCTTAGGACCAGAATTACCAAGATCTATGGCCTAATTATTCATCACTGCTTTCTCCACTTACTTCCTCTTTTAAACTATTAAAGTTTCCTATACTCCATTCAGAAAGCAAAGGAAAACAAGATTTCCTGTCCCCTCAACTAAGAGAAGATGATGGAGAAGCAGGAGACAAGCTTTGGTTTGGTCTGGTGGGACTGTTGTATAGATGTGATCCTCGGGATTTCGTCGTTCAGAAGCAGGGTAGAGGGCACCTGGATGAAACTTGAGGCAGAGGAAGGACACATAGAGAGTAGGCACTCTCAAGCGCCTGCGCTGGAGATGCGTGGCACAATGAGAAGCACGTACTGCCTGGACCATAATTTGCTGTTGTTCACTCACTCAGTTGTGTGCAACCCTTTATGACCCCATGGATTCCAGCATGGCAGGTTTCCCTGTCCTTCATCATCTCCCAGAGTTTGCTCCAACTCATGTCCATTGAGTTGAAAGCATGCACTATAATAGCTATCAGAATTTTAAGCAAACTAATAGAATGGTGACATCACTTTTCTAGATTTGTACCTTCCTTCTTGCGACTGGGATCCTGGAACATCATCATGTTTGTGTGCTTCGAACAGCTGAAGCGAGAATTGATGAAGTCAAGGCAGACCATGGACTGTGCGACCTAGTCCTCCTCGGGAAGAAGATGGAACAGAGCAGTGGGGATCTTTGCTAGCCAGATAATTTTAAAAAGCAAGCGAAACTATTCACTTTATTTCACCCAGATAAGGAAATTCTGATAGAGAGTTCTAGACTCTTTTTTTTCCAAGGGAAAACTACTATTTCCTATGACTTTTATTCTCAGTATTTTAAGGAAGGGAAAGCAAAACATTCAATATACCCTGGCAAATGTAATATCCAGATAAGCTACTGTACTTAATTGACTATTTAATGGGGGGAGGGATTTTATGATTGAATATGAAGACCTTTAACATGTTTTAATTATTAATTCAATTATTAATTGATGGAAAAGGAAAACTGAGTGAAATACACTTTATCAATAGTTTCCTTTTTATTTATTAACCCCATTCAGTTAATATATTCAATAAAATATTGCTAATATCTCTTAAAGTTTGCCTTTTTTGGATCTATATCTAATGTAAGAGTTGAGGTTCACCTGGGTTACAAAACTTCCCAAATAACAAGGGAAGGTCTTTAGAATCAATGGGCAAAAACTTACTTTTAATGTTATTAGTACATGCTTTTGATTTTTAGAGTCCACATTTTATGGCATCTATAAAAACTTATAATCTAAGACACTGTGTTCACTGGGGCACTGCTGTTCTTACAATCATAGTATCTATCCTAGAATCACAGAATTTAGAGCTTTTTGGTTAGACAGAGGAACAGATTGAGATGAAAGTTAATCTACATTGCATCTTTCCAGCAAAACCAACTTCATCATTTGCATCTGCAGTAACCTTTTTATCTACCAGCTGAGTGCAGAAGGAATGGGGAAAGAATAAACAGGAGATTAAAAGAATTGTTAAGACAAAAACAAGGAGTGGCCACCTAATGGCCAGGTAATCCCCAGGCTGCCAGGCACTGTGAGCGCCACATACATTTACTATTACATTTCTCCTCCATTGACTCTGAGGGCTGTCTCCTGTTTGTTTCCCTTAGTTGTTAACCGTAAAGCCTCTTGTCGCAGATGCCCTCGTATCCTGCACGGATCACTTTGCTCTGTTAGTGATGCTGCCGACTGCCTTTTGTCATGTCAGCATCTGTACTGCTTAGGGCCTTCTTCCAGTCACCCGAGACATCTTTGCCCACCTGGGCATGGCACACTAGGACAGGAAAAATAACACCCCCACTGTGAGCAGCCCTGGACCAATAACCGATGGGAGCTGGCGTGCGAATATCTCAGGTCCCTCACGGTCGGGTGGAATGCCTCCGAGGGATCAGAATCCAGTTACACTCTGGTATTTTGCTTACCTCTAAAACCATTTACAGGAAGACTTTAAGTCCCGCTCTTCATCCTCCACCCCCTTACTGGTGTCTGCCTCCTGGGATCACGTCCCAAAAGAATTCCAAATCCTTGTCTTGAGGCCTGATTCTGACAGAATCCAAACTAAGACAAACCACCATCTCAGCGTAGCATATTCTTTCAAGAAGGAAAATATAAAACTTTGTTTGCTGGGAACCTGGTCAGGCAATGGGCAGTAGTGACAAGTTGCTACCCTTGACCAAACCTCAGTCATGCTTCTTCTGCCTTTTCCTACTTGGTTCTGTCCTTGGGTGTCCTCAAGAGCCGTTTTATTTATTTTTTAAATACAAATTTACTTATTTTAATTGAAGGTTAATTACTTTACATCGAGAGCCGTTTTAGCAAGAATCCTGCTAAAATTGGCTTAGCCAGAATCTCTCACCTTCAACACAATCACTATTGATATCCAATTCATCTTTGTCCTGGATACCTGATTACCAGTTCTTTTAGATGGTCTGTGTACACACGCCTGTCATTCATAAGCAATAACTTTTCTTTCCATCCACTTGTTTTATTCCAGCGGGTGGGATCTCTAGTACAATTTTGAATTTATTTTCAGTAACAATTTGAATGATTCACTCCTCATCCCTTCTTAGAGTACATTTCCCTACTTTATTGATGCTGGGCTTAGCCATCTGATTTGCCATGACCAAGAGATCATGTTAGTAAGTGTGATGCAAGCAAGGGCTTGAATGTGTTTGAGCAACTGAGTCTATTCTTGTGTTTCTGCCACACCATGAAGAACATGGCTCAGGTAACCCACTGATCTGATGAACTAGCCACATGGAGATGACTGCAAGTGAAATCATGACCTCAATTTAAGGCTAGCTGAATCCAGCTGAGACTACCCAAACTGTCTGGCTAGCCTACCCATGTGTGAGGAGTAAAATTGTTCTGCAGGTCACAGATATTTTTGTGGTTGGTTATTATACGTTGTATTGTGGCAATGATTGACTGATCCAAGAGATGACCAAAGACATCCTTTCTTAATTCTGATCCCAATACTTTATAATTAAGTATATTGGCTATAGTTCATTTTATAAAGATATATTTTGTAAAATTAAGGTAATCCCTATTTCTCATTTGCCAAGTTTTTAACATGAATGGATCTTGAATTTTTATTGAATGCTTTTTCTGTATCTATTAAAGATCATCATATGCTCAGTGGTAGGTTTGCTGGGTCATATGGTAGTTCTATTTTTATTTGTTTAAGGAACCTCTGTACTGTTCTATACGTGGCTGTACCAATTTATATTCCTACCAACAGTCCAAGAGGGAGGGTATATATGTATACATACAGCTGATTCACTTCATTGTACAGCAGAAGCTAACAAACATTGTTAAGCAACTATACTCCAATTAAAAAAATAGATAACAGTCTTATGAATTACAGAGCGTACACATTATTTGGAAGAGTGTGTGAAAATGAACATTATTTTATTTTTAAATGTGCTAACTCACTGGTGAAGCCCATATGAAACTGCAGGTTTTTTAGTGGAAAGGTTTTTAATTGCTGAATCCATTTAATAGCTCCAGGACTTTTAGGCTTCTCTATTTCTTCTTGGGTAGCTTTGATAAAATATATTTTTCTAGAAATAATTTCATCTAATTTTCCTAATTTTGACATTACTCAATATATTCTTTTTAATATCTATAGGATCTCTAGTGATTTTTCATGTTTCATTCTTGACAGTATTACTTGCTTTTTATTGTTAATTTGTCTCACTAGACAACAAAAGAGACACAGACGTATAGAATGGACTTTTGGCCTCTGAGGAGAGGGAGAGGGTGGGATGATTTGGGAGAATGGCATTGAAGCATGTATACTATCATGTAAGAAACAAGGCGCTGATGTTTGATGCAGGATGCAGGATGCTTGGGCCTGGTGCACGGGGATGATCCAGAGAGACAATGTGGCGTGGGAGGTGGGAGGGGGATTCAGGATTGGGAGCTCGTATACACCTGTGGTGGATTCATGTCGATGTATGGCAAAACCAATACAGTATTGTAAAGTAGAATAAAGTAAAAAAAAAAAAAAAATTTGTCTCACTAAAGTTTATCAATATTGTTAGTCTTCTCAAACACTTTGTCAATCCTATTATATGCATGTTTTCTTTTCTATGCATCAAAGCTCTTGTCTTTGGTGTGTCCTATTTTCTTCAGGTTTATTTGGTACTTCTTCATCAAACTTGAGATGATTGCTTTGTCTTTAAAGCACTTTTTCCCTAACATATACATTTAAAGCTATAATCAGTATTAACTTTAATAAGGACTGCATTTGCTGTATCAAACCAGTTCCATATTTAGTACAAGATAAGCTATACACACACACACACAACACACACACACACACACACACACACAGAGGAATGCTTTGCAGCTTTAATAAAAAGTATGGAAGCTATGCATTAACATACAAACAGATCCCTGACCAACTGTGAAAACACATTGCAGGATAGTATGATTTATTCCTAGCCTTTCTAAGAAGGGGGGTGGTGATGGTAGTTTCATTTCTGGTGTCATAACTAATTGTTCTTATCCAATAACCTTTTAAATAGGTAATCAGTGGATGAGTTAAAATCAAAAAATAAAAAAAACTTTCTGTATATTCTGATTTTACGCTACAGGAACATGATTAAAGGATTAAATGAAAAAAGTATTATTTCATGATATAAATGACATAAATAAAAGACAAGGAAGATGGGAAGGGAGCAGAAGCCTAATAGAGAGGCTTATGACAATTTCAACATGTTTTTATTTGCTTACAACATTCCAAACAAAACGACATTCCATTTCAACTATTGCTTTTACATAGGAAGTTAATTGCTTTACCCAAAGTAGACAGAAATCTATTTCTTTACATTGCCAACCAGCACTCTTTCCCCTAGGGAAAGCTACTGCTTAAATATTTTTTGAATACTTTGTTTAACAGAAACACAGCCTTGCCCTATAATAGTAAGGTAGTAGTTGGGTCTTACCTGCACTACATTCTACCATTTTTCTTATCCAAAGCTGAAGCTAAGGAAAAAAAGGCTCACTCATGATTTTTCTCAGATTTTTATCAACTCCAGGAATCTTCATTTAAAAATATCGGAGAGGTTCATAAATATGAAATCGAACTTAAGCCTCCCAAGAAGTTGGGTGGACCATTTATCCTGAGAAAATAGCTGGTGGTCCCCAATCACTAATTCAAAAGGATAATAAACATTACTGCCCTTCAAGCCAAATGTCTTCTCTTTGTGCTAAGATAACATGTAATCCTTCCTGCTCTGGCAATGAACACTCCTTCTCATTCCTCTAATGTTTCTCCTTTTAGCAAATCTTTGACCAAGTTCGATTTCACTGAATGCAAAGGGGAGAGATAGAACATAGACAACTACAGACACTGGAATAAAAATGAAGAGTACATATATTTTCACATAGAAAAATACATACAAATCCAAGTAGCTCATTTTAGAAAAAAAAAATCAGGACAGGCATTTTTAAGAAAAAGATTCTGCTTTCTCAATTATAAATGGTGCCAGTAAGACACTGATTTTATATCTGACTATATCACCATATTTATAAAGAGGGGTGGGTCTAAGTTCACTGATATCCCCTGATTTCTCTCAATTCTTTAAAGATTGTCTTTCAGAATGTATTTAAACTGCAACTTGTAATTATATATTTAGACTCCTTTTGTCACTGATTCACTCTTCAGTCTGGCACACACAAAAATTCATTTCAACACTGATTAACTTTTTTGATGCTAAAGCAAACAATTTTCCTTCTACTTCAATTCTATCACTACTTTGGTATTTTATTACTATAGAAACAGGTAAGATTCTAAATATGGATTTTCAGACTACCTAAAATTCTAACATACATATGTTGAAAGCAAGGAAAAGTAGGATGGCAGACACAATGATCATATTTCTCTTTTCATGTATGTCACTATCACATGAAAATCAGAAGGCTCATGTTACATTCTAATTTACAACTGGTGACATTTAGCTTGGCTTTCAAACTATCAAATCTTAGAATCTATTGGTGGCTTTCAACCAACTTACTATAGAATTGTTTGAAATGGTTACAGATCATCTTAAACAAAAACAGAGCAATATATTATAAAAACAAAGATGGACTTAAATACTATATTATTGAACAAAATTTCAAATGACATTTAAGAAACATTATTAAACATTAAAGAATTATTAAAAAGGTTTTTCTTCCCCCTAGGAGAAACTTAATACTTGAAAAGTTTCCCATTCTATACTTTAATCATTCTTTAAAAGCATACTGACAAAGGTTTGTATCAGTTCAAGACCTCATCTGTTAAAAGATTAAATATAAAGGTAAGTATTTTCTAAGCGAAAACTAAAAGACTAACAATCGATTTCCATGTAATGGAACACCCTGATAAAATGAACTTAATGGCTAATACCTGATTTTTATCTCATAGAACTCTGGCTAATTGATAAAGTATAGAAAACATTTAAAGAGATGAAGTCAAGGTACTCCTAGGATTGAGAAGTCTCCCACAAGAAACCTGTTTAAAATTCCTATAATACAGAAAATCTAAACCATCAGTATAGTAAAATTGAGCCCAATTATAATGAGAAAAGAATTTCAATGCATGTACTTTTTTTTCTTTTGGCATGCACTGTTAATGTATGTGCTATACAACACTGCATCTGTTATTTTCCAACTGAATATTTTATACCACTCTTCTCTTTGGCAAGTTTAAAGAGAGAAGTCTGTCAGTAGACATAAACAAATACTTGAAAGTTTCAGGTCTTTTTTTTTTTAAGTTTCAGGTCTTGATATATCATATAAAAGCCAGTCCTTAAATGCTTGATATGTTCCACTTTAAAGATGTATTAATTATCATCACATTTTAAGTTATGTATTTAACAGGCTGCTTTCTGTAGGATTTAAGAAGGATTTGGTAATCAGATGGACCTATTTTTAAACTCTTTTAGTTTTGCTATGAGTACAAATGTCAAACACACAAAGAAGAAACTGTTCCTGTTAGGATCTCATCACTTTATAATCCTTGACAGCAGTCGCTGCTCTCCTGAGATTTTCAGAGAATAAAGCTATACAAAATGCACAGCTGTCATCCTCAGGCTACTTTAGAGTCCCACAGACTGTAACAGAAAACCCACAAGGTCACACATCATTATCTAGAAACGTGGTGGTGTCAAAGCAAAGAGAAGCGAGACTCAACAGTGAGTCAAGTCAACCAACATCGCTTAACTGAGATCTTTAAAAAGCTTGGTTTTTCTCTTGCTAAAATTCGAAGACAGCTTTATTGAAATAGCACCTGTTCTTTGAGTATAATCAAGATTTTCTTAGCAGAGCATCTCTTTTCATAAACGTACACTGACAGAGAAGCCTCATAAAAGCCCTCACACCAAGCACTAACATTTCTTCTCTGTAGCTGATAAAAAAGCAAATTCTGAAAATGAGAAAATGTCTAATTTAAAGCTTTAGAATCACACTGTGATATTTCAAAGTGTGTTATTTAAAAACAAAAGAGCTAATCACTAATACTTCATTCTCTCATTACCTATTACATGAAATAATCAGAGAAAACAAAAAGAAGCCCATAATTCTGCCTTCTCTGACAAAAAGCGTCTCTCTATATGCTCCTGTGGCTCTTATGAGACAATATTGTGACGTGTGATCGAGATGCAAACAAGGAGAACCATGACGAACTAGTCTGTTAATTAACTTACAAATAAAATAAGGCAAAGGAAAAAAAGACCATTTCCAGACTAAAAATCAAAAACTCTTAACAGAGCTTTGAAAAGATGTCAACTTGATAGTTACAACACATAAAAATGAAAACTGACTTTTACACATTTTAATCAATCAATTTAACAAAAATTGATTTGTACCTGATTTGTACTTTTACACTGAATGGGTTAAGTCCCAAGCTCCAAACTCTGGCAGTTCATGTGACTCTACAGAGGGGATCTTTGGAAGATAAGGTACCTTTGGAGGACAGTGTATTAACAAGTGTAAACATACACTGATTGTCCACTAGCTTTCTTAAATAGAATTTCTGAAATATTTTTGTAGGAAATTATATATAAGGTGTGTAATTGATCAGATAATTTCTGTTACAACATATAAATTCTGTTGTGTGTGCAAAATGTGGTAGAAATAGAAGATACTACGGATGACTCATATTTTTAAAGTAAGTGATACATTACAATCCAGTAAGAGTCCTTTAATCTTCTCATGAAACTTCTCTCTGTACACGTTGAAATACATAATGCTTTCTGGCTTTTCCTCGAACCAAAACTTGTCAAATTCATACACAAGATAACCTGCAGTTAAAAAAAAAACACATATAGTGCTCAATAACAAAATCACACCCAACCATCTCATTTTAAAAGTGTATAACCATTCTTTAAATTCCATATTAGGATTCAATAAGCAGAAACCAGCTTTAAGAGAAACCTGAGGAACTTTATAAGAAATATTTTTGTATGTTCAAAATAAATATCAACTTCAATAAGATATTTAGAGTACATTTATTCTTTGTCTCAAAAAAATCAACAAAAGTCTTCAAATTTAGATACTATCAAAAGATACCCTGAGTATAGGGAGAGAAGTTATCTCCAGAGACCCGGGAAACAGAAAAATGAAAGTACAAGAAAATGTCAGGCATGGATAAAGTAGCAAAAAAGCTGTGTTTTCTACTAGATTTATAAATGAGTTACTTTTGCTTTTTTCAAAGAACTATCAAGCACCTTCTCTTTTTGAAAAGAATACACGAGCACTAAATAGGCTTAATATTTTTGTTTTTCAATATCCTCACTCCAACAGCCAAATTAACACTCAAAATGTTAAAAGTATTTAATGAAGATGAACATGTAAATAGACATATGTACAACAGCAAAATATGTGAATTTAAAACTGCTCCTAAACCCTATTTGGATTCAACCAGATGCATGTATTTAATTACTTAGCAAATGCGACTATGGCCGTGGCCGTGTGCTCATTCCCTCTCACAGCAAGCCTACAAGCCAGTGTTGTGCTATTCCCATTTTTCTGCAGAGGAAACAGAGGAGCAGAGAAGTTTAACGACTTGCCCAAGCCACAGTATGCAAGTGGCCTCTTATTATTTTATAAATCAGACGTGGCTTCCACCAGCATCTCATTCCCCCTTCTGAAAGGCTGTTCAAGAAGTGGTCTATTTCAGATAAATGGGGGAATATAGCCAGTGACTTTACATAAAAGAGTGACTACACTATCACAGACTGCATAGTATGAAATCACTGTAAATTCCATTTTAAAACATTAGTCATAGAGCAAACAATAACAGACAAGAACCACAACACTTCAACAGTGAAAGATCATTTCATAAGAAGGTCAACTGAAGAAAGATTTCAGATTAATCCCTTGATAAGATTTTTGTCAACCGGGGTATGTGACAGAATCAAAGAATAAGGCCTCTTTGAGCAGAGAGACACCATTTGCTTCCTGTTCCCAAGAGACAAGCTGAGACAAGCTGAGAATGGTGATCTCATAATTATTTTTAATTACTATTTTACATCTTTCATTCAAAATTTATTCTGTGTATACATCAGCACAATAGTAAATCTACTCATCCATATATAAATTGAGTCT
>SJYV01003925.1:962341-1047867 GCA_006410875.1 Neotragus pygmaeus | reverse complement strand
AAAAAAAATGCACTTAAATACATATTACTCAGTGAAGGAAGTGTTGGCACAATCTTGATGTCAACCCAACTCAGTCTATATAAAGGGGCTTGTATGATTGGTGGCATTTAGACGCACTCACTAGATGGGAAACATACATTGTTTTTCTTCTTTGCTCTGCTCCATGGAAACAGGAAGACAGCTTGCATTTTACAGCTTTAGGTTGACTACTGCCATAGTCTTGATTTGTATGTTTAGAGCAAATCAATTATTATTTCTTTGAAAAAAAAATTCAATTTTTTTGGTAACTCAGAAAGAAAGTACGTATTTTCTTCCAGAGCTTACAGGCTGTAATACTATTTTTCAGTTGATGAGTGCAACAGGATTCCTGTGGAGTCTTCAGCAGTTCCCCAAGGACACAATAAATGAAGAGACTGTTGAGTTACTACAGCCATATTTTAACATGGATGATTACACTTTTGAAAGTGCCAAAAAAGTCTGTGGGAATGTGGCTGGTCTGCTGTCTTGGACACTTGCTATGGCAACATTTTATGGTGTCAACAGAGAAGTGTTGCCTCTGAAGGTAAAAATTTTCCTCCTTCTCCCAGTAAATCAGTGTTTAGTAAAATCAGTCATCAGTATCACTACCGTTAAAAAACAAAGCATAATTTAGACGAATAAAGGCAGGTTTCTCCATTACCAGAGTTTTCTTTTTCTCTGTATGCCCTGGCACAGTTTCTCATTCTTTTTATAACTGTTGCATGCTTCTTGGCATCACAGACGAGAAACCAAAACCAACCTGTTGACTTCCACAAGGCCTGAGTTTATTGGGGATAGTAACTGGGTCTTCCCTGGTAGCTCAGCTGGTAAAGAATCCACCTGCAATTCAGGAGACCCCAGTTTGATTCCTGAGTCAGGAAGATCTGCTGAGAAGGGAAAGGCTACCCACTACAGTATTCTGGCCTAGAGAATTCCATGGATTACAGTCCATGGGGTTGCAAAGAGTCAGACATGACTGAGCTATCATGAAAGAAAATTGGCCATATATTTAAGTTTGGTGATTAGGTTTGGAGATTGAATTTGATTACTATATTCCAAACAAAATTTATGAAAATTAAGATCAATACCTAGAAATGTTTTAAATTTCAAAGACAGGAAGAGATGCCTATAGGCACCTAAGAAACAAAATGTAGAAGATGGCTTACAAAAGAAGAGAAATCGGGACGTCACAGTCTTGCCACAACCCTAAATACTAGAAAGTGGCAGAAAAATATATGCAGAGGAAATTACTGGCCTCTAAGAATTCAGTGACTGACCAAACTGCCCTCAGTATGAGCAAGTGAGTGACAGTTGCTCAGTCGTGTCCTACTCTTTGTGACCCCGTGTACTGTAGCCCGCCAGGCTCCTCTGTCCATGGAATTCTCCAGGCAAGAGTACTGGAGTGGGTTGCCATTTGCTTATCCTCAGTGTATGAGGGAACAAAAAGACATTCTTTTTTTTTTTTTTATGTGGAATCCTTGCTCCCTGACCTGGGATCAAACCCACACCCCCTGCACTGGAAGTCAAAGTCTTAACTACTAGGCCACCAGGGAAGTCCCCAAAAGATATTCTTAGAGGTGCAATCTAAGTATTAAGGGATAAACACATTCTATCTCACTCTCTAGCACACATACCATCTATACTGGGCCAGATTGTCTTTTATGTCTGAGAGAACAAAAATGCATTTTCAGGAGTTCAAAAGATTAACAAAATATACCACCCAGACACATAATATCCCCCACTCCCTGCCTCCACCCCATCCCATAAAGCTAGAAGAGTTGGAAGTGGTTGTTCTGTGGAATTGAAAGTGGTGAGCAAGTGGGCAGGGGGTTACTGTTTTCATAATAAGCCTTATACAAATGGCTGACTCTTTAAATTGTGCACAGAGGTAACTTGAAGAAAAATAGAAAAAAAAATTAAAATAGGAAAGTTTTAACAAAGAGAAATGATGAACAAATATAGCAAATACACTCAAACCAACAGATACCAAGAAAGAAATATTACTGTAAATGTAGAATTCAAGAAAAAAAAAAAGGACTTATAAGAGCAGTTATTTTTATGGGTAAAAATTATGATTCATAGTGAGAATTAATTGTAATAATACTTTATGAAATAAAAATAACATCAAATTACATAAGCCAAAATCCATTAATATTTTATGTGGAGTTTTTTTTAAATTCCTATAATTTGAGATTATGGCATATACTATCAATCCATGACAGGTCTGGTAGGCAGAAGGCCAACTTTAGAAGGGACCATACTTGGCTTAATGCTCTGCTATCACCCTCTTAAAATCCTTAATAATTTTTAAACAAGGAGCTCTATAGTTTCATTTTGCGCTTTTATGTAGCCAGTCCTGAGGAGGCATAAATTAGTAGCTATATAGAGATTTTATAATATGTTATTTTTAAGCTTGAATAGCTACATTGGACTTTCTTCAAAATGAATGAAGTATATGAAATTATTTCTAGTGTCCAAGAAATATTTACAAAAATTGATGATATTCAGTCCCAAAAGAAAACTTTGATTCAATCCCCAGAAGCAAAAATTGCTGAAACCTCATTCTCTGGCTATAAGCAATAAAATTGGAACACTTAAAAAAAAAAAGCCAGTCAATTCTGTTTAGAAAATGATGACAAAAATCTAGTTATGAAAGCTTTTTAAATTTATTTATTTTTTTATTGAAGGATAATTGCTTTACAGATTTTTGTTGTTTTCTGTCAAACTTTGTGAGGGGGCCAAAATGCTACCTTCTTAACCCTTAAGTGAACCAGAGAACTAAACAGTAGGATATATATATATATAAGTGTGCACAAACACATACACACACACACACACACACACAGNAAAATGCTACCTTCTTAACCCTTAAGTGAACCAGAGAACTAAACAGTAGGATATATATATATATAAGTGTGCACAAACACATACACACACACACACACACACACAGAGGTTAGTAAAAGTAGAAAGAGTTAATAAAAATAATGTTAAAAATCCAAAAAAAGTAGCAAAATTAAAGAATTGGTGCTTTACAATATACACATACACATAAGAGCCAACTCATTGGAAGAGACCCCGATGCTGGGAAAGATTCGGGGCCGGAGGAGAAGGGGACGACAGAGGACGAAATGGTTGGGTGGCATCACTGACTCAATGGACATGAGTTTGAGCAAGCTCCGGGAGATAGTGAAGGGTAGGGAAACCTGGCATGCTGCAGTCCTCAGGGTCGCAAAGAGTAGGACATGAGTTAGCGACTGAACAACAGCTATATATATGATATATATGAAAAAGTAATCAGGGGCTTCTCTGGCGGTCCAGTAGTTAAGAATCTGCCTTCCAGTGCAGGGGATGTGGATTCCAACCCTCGTCAGGCAACTAACATCCCGCTTGCCACGCGGCACCTAAGCCTGCGTGCCACAACTAAGACCCAATGCTACCAAATAAGTAAATAAATAAATACAAACAGTAATCAACAAGAAAATACACAAAAATAAATGCCTATAATACATAAATACATATAATCACAGATTGTAGATTTAAATAATTGAGGCAAAATTTACAGTTATTTGTAAATACATTAGAAAATCTAAGTGAAATGAAAATTTCCTGAGAAAAAGAGCTAATTTCAAAACCACAAATATTGAGAAAGAAAATGAGAAAGTTATCAAGGAACTTCTACTCCAGAAAACTCTAGAGCTATATTACTCTACTGATTAACTACTTGAACTTTATAAGAAACAAGTAATTATCATGCTGTAGGACTGAGAGAAAAAGCTACTGTTTTTCATTACAGCCATTTCAGTTCAAAAATTGTTACCCCCAAAACAATACTAAACATTTCCATACTTAATAGTATTTATAACAGTTTCAAATGGGGGGGGGAATGTATATAAGTTAAGGAAATTACAATGTATCCAAATTGTGGGATATCACACAGCCATGTAACTAATGTTCATGAAGAAAGTGTTTAAAGAAATAAGGAAATGATTATACTACTCTAAGTGAAAAAAATACCAAAATGGTAGTTATTCATTTGTTAACACAATACTCATAGACTCTTTTCTGTGTAAAATCATGAGTGATTATTTTTCTCCTTTCCATGCATTTCTGTTTTTTCCATATTGAACATTAATAATTAAAAGGAAAAAAAGAAACTTCAATGACATTTCTCTGCTTCCCCAGCTGAAGACAATGAAATAACATCCAATAAGCCAAAAATTATGTAGTAACTTGTGTTATTATTTACCAATTACAAGCATGAAAGTTTCATAGCACTAATACACCTCTACACCAATCACCTCTTCTTACTTTTAAGGCTAACCTGGCCAAGCAGGAGGGCCGCTTAGCAGTTGCCAATGCTGAGTTGGGCAAGGCCCAGGCACTGCTGGATGAGAAACAAGCTGAGCTGGATAAAGTGCAAGCCAAATTTGATGCAGCAATGAATGAAAAAATGGTGAGATTAAATATACAGAAATTACTAATATGACATACTGAAATGCTACCCAAGTATGTGTTGTATTTAGGGATTGGGCATATGTTTATAATGAAAAAATACTGACCCGAATGCCCTTTCTCACTGGCCATGTCTACTTTTTTTGGACCTTCAACACTCTACATTTCTGTTTTTAATAATTGTTTGCTGTGATATGATACACAGGAGTACTGACTTTGGAGTCAGAACACTGGGTTTGAGATCTATATCAGACACTTAGGAATTGTGCAGTGGAAGTGACTAACTCACTAACTTTACTCTCAAATGGGGATCCTAATATGGCCTCATGGTATAGGCTGTAGCAGTGGTGATCTGGTAAACGTTCAACAATCGGCTTGGCTCTCTTTCTGGTGGCGGAGTCTGGAGATGAGCAGAAATGGCACCTCACAAAGGGAAAGAAAAGAAGGAAGAACAGGTCATCAGTTTTGGCCCTTGGGTGGCTGAAGGAGAAAGTGTATTTGGTGTGTGCCACATCTTTGCATCCCTCAACAACACTTTTATCCACGACACTGATCTTTCTGGCAAGGAAACCATCTGCCATGTAACTGATGGGATGAAGGTGAAGGCTGACGGAGATGAGTCCTCTCCATATGCTGCCATGTGGGCTGCCCAGAATGTAGCCCAGAGATGCAAGGAGCTGGGCATCATTGCCCTCCACATCAAACTCCAGGCCACAGGAAGAAACAGGACCAAGACTCCAGGACCAGGGGCCCAGTCAGCGCTTAGAGCCCTCACCTACTCAGGGATCAAAAGTGGGCAGATTGAGGATGTCACCCCATCCTCTCCAACAGCACCAGTAGGAAAGGATCAGCTTGTGGGGGCGGGGGCCAAGGGAGAAGAAAGCCTTGATTTGCAGTGTTTGCTTATTTCTGTGGTCTAGGCACCTCCTCCACTGTCAGTTCTAAGCTATCAATGAGGCAGTTGAGAGAGAAGATGAGCGTGCNTTTTTTTTTTTTCATTAAAAAAGAAAAAAAAAAGAGTAGTCCCTGCTTTCCACAACTAGAGAAAGCCCATGCACAGCAACAAAAACCCAGGGCAACCAAAAATAAACAAACAAATCTTTAAAAAAAAATGAATTTAGGGGGACACGTTCCTGCCCTCTAGATGCTCAGATTCTAGTTAGAGGGATATAACCTACACATAAGTTTGTGATGCCAGCCATAGTAGATGTACAGATCGCTGACATGCTGTGGGTTTTCATTGACAAACTGATTTAGGAAGAATTTCTGGAAGTTTTGAGAAACTTTCTCAAACAAGTAGTTTAAAAACACATTTTAAATGCAGTTCTAAGTACAGTGTGATTCCATGTAAGATCAAAAAAGAATGCTGTGAAGAATGCTTTTGAGACAATTTAATTTACTCTATATTTAGCATGAGTATTACAGTCATGTTACGTTTTCTGAATTTACAAATTGCACTGTGGTTGTATAAGAGAGTGTCCTGTTTCCTAGGAGATATGTTTCAGTTTTTAACGGTAAAGGATGATGACACATGCACACAGTTGAACAGTAATAACTATTATAGAGGAGAAATAATGGTCAAGCAAAATGTTATTTGATGAGTCTAGGTGAAGGGTATATGAGAGTTCATGGTACCAGTCTTGCAAGTTTTCTGCAAGTTTGAAAATTTTTTTTCAAAGTATAATTTTAAGAAAGCATCACTTATGTAGGAAAAAAATATACCCTCCAAGCATCTAATTTAGCCATTCTGATAGAAGGAGATGCAAAACAGTGGAAAGTGGATTTATATTGGCAACTGACTGTGTCAGGTCAAGTACCTGGTGTTCCTGTAGTCAGGTCCCAACTCAGAAGCTCCGATCACTTGAGTATTCTATTCATTTCTTGGATTTAATGCCTCTTTGTTTCTGTCCCTTCTGACTGCAAAAGTTAGTATTTCTCACTGAGGGCGGTATGTGGGAACAGGGCCAAGAGAAGGGGACACTCTGATTTAAATAAATGTAGAGGTGGAAAAAGCCTGGGTAGAATTATTTTAGCAGAGTTATCCCATGCATGCCAGTGTACGTGCTATGGAAACTTAATGGTACTGGGCATAATTGTTTTTTTAATGTCGAGAGAAACCAAAATACAGATTTGACTAACAATAGGGTCATTTGACGGAGAAGGCAATGGCAACCCACTCCAGTACTCTTGTCTGGAGAATCCCATGGACAGAGGAGCCTGGTAGGCTGCAGTCCACGGGGTCGCTAAGAGTTGGACACGACTGAGTGACTTCACTTTTACTTTTCACTTTCCATGCATTGGAGAAGGAAATGGCAACCCACTCCAGTGTTATTGCCTGGAGAATCCCAGGGTCGGGGGAGCCTGGTAGGCTGCCATCTATGGGGTCGCACAGAGTCGGACACGACTGAAGCGACTTAGCAGCAGCAGTATACACACACACACACACACACACACACACACACATATTTGACTGCATCAGGTCAGCAGCAGCAGTGTCATTTGAGTGGTATTTCGGTTTAAACTTTTAAAAATGAATAATGAACACTTAAGTTGGATTAGCCATAATAACTGATAATTACACTTCTGATGATATTTTTTGTTTGTTTGTGTTTTAATAACAGGAGTTAGAGTCTGAGAGGGTTAAACTTTTAGAGGATGTGACTTTTAATAAGCGGAAGATGAAAGAACTTGAAGATAACCTCCTGTACAAATTGAGTGCTACAAAAGGTATTGTATTATTAAGAAATAATCAGATAATGGATTGTGGATAGATTTCTTGTACCCTTTTTTCAATGCCCTCATGATTATAGATGTCAGGAAACAGTTGAGTTATCAATGCAAAAACAAGCGAGGCAATTTCCATCTAGATATTACAGAGAGACTGCAGGGAATCTGATTTTTAAATTAGCAACCGGCATCTGAGCATTTGATAATAACACAGTTTTCTTGGTATAATTGCTCTCTCCTGAGAAAAACAAGGGCTCCCAATACAGCTAGGTAACTCATAATAGGCTAATTTGCTTGCCTGAAGGAAACTAATGTGCCCAATCTTTTTGTGTGTGTTTTTAGATCAATTCTTTCATTTGGTGTTGCATAGCTGTTGCCACAACGGGTTTTGATGTGTGTAATCTTGTCCGAGACACTTGAGCAGCCAGGGCTCAGTCACTCTTGACTTGACTGGACCTCCCACTTAGACGTTGGGATAGGCTCAACTCTGGGCAGTCAGATCATCATTCCGCCCCCTGATCTGGGGATATACTGTTCTGTAATAGGCAAAATGCAGCAACCTAAATTCTGTCGTTCATTAGCAAACTGATAATAAATACTTCAACTCAATGGATGTTAGTTTGAGCGAAAGTGAAGGACAGGGAAGCCCTGTGTGCTGCAGTTCATGGAGTCACAGTCAGATGAGACTTAGCGACTGAACAACAACAAATCAATGCTTTCCAGAAGCACCTTAACTCTTGTATATATGTGTTTTTTTTAGTATAAATTTATTTATTTTAATTGGAGGTATATATGTTTTTAAAAAAGGGAAAACTTAACCTCCCAGAAGTACATTAAGTGTTACTCTCACAACAGCCTCTAGCACTTTAAGGTGGCTTCATGGCAAACATCTTTTATCTGCCTTAATTGCACTGCTTATGCTGATGAAGTTTGCCTGTCTCTTGGTCTGTGACTTCTCCCAGCCATTTGGGTGGATAACCTCTGGGCATTGTAAATATTACCAACAAGGACCGACTGAGGGTTCCTCCCCTGATCCAGCCAAGAATGCACTGGATCAAGACCTCTTTCCTGTGAGATTAGTCACAATTTGGACTTCTCTCGCAGACATAACATGCCCATGAGAGCGTCTCAGCACGTTCCGGTAGCATCCACTTGCTCCCAGGTGGGCCAGAGCTTCGCACTCTGAAAATATCCTGACTGTTAGCTCAGCACATCCAGAGCATCCTTCTGTGTCTTAAAACTGAGTTTATTGTCATAGACATGTTTAGGTCTATTCAGAAGGGTAAAATTAAAAACTAAAATCAGCATTCTTCTTCCTGGTCAGACACTTCCACTATCTCCTAACTTATTACAGACACAGGGGGACCAGAGTTCTCAGTGTCAAGGACTGCTGGACTAAAGCAGGAGTAGCAAGTGTACAGTTCACCTGCAAGCTGGTGGGTAATGTTTGGGTCAGCCTGCACTGTGAGACAAATGGGACGGAAAAGCCCATGATGCCATGAGGAGACCCATCAAGATGGTAAAGGAGGCAATAGCGCCGTCACATAAGGAACAGCTGAAACCACTGGGACTGGTGGGAGACATGAGTTTTCTTTAGACATTTGAAGAACAGACATGTGGGCTATCTTGAGAACTGCCTTTTGCACATTTTCAGGCCAGAACGTTAGAACGAAGTGAAGCCTCAGATAGATAGCTGGACTAGAAGCCTTTCCGTGTCTCAAGATTCACCCTTCCACCCTGTGGGCTTTGAAGAAGTCAAGTTGAAAACTAACGGAATGATTAGAGAAATGATGCATCTCTCTTTGTGAATTTCCCATCTTGCGTTCCCCAGCTTTCCTCTTTGGTTTTCAGGTTCCTTGGTAGATGATGAATCTCTCATTGGTGTCCTCCGCACCACCAAGCTGACAGCCGCTGAAGTCAGTGAAAAACTACACGTAGCTGCAGAAACGGAGGTCAAGATTAACGCTGCCCAGGAGGAGTTCCGGCCTGCGGCCACCCGCGGCAGCATCCTCTACTTCCTCATCACGGAGATGAGCATGGTCAACATCATGTACCAGACCTCGCTGGCCCAGTTCTTGAAGTTATTTGACCAGTCCATGGCCAGGTGGGGCCTCAGTACCCAGCCACCTCCCCCTACAAATTGTGTGTGTGTGCCTACTCTCTTAGAAATGGATTTTTACTTCTTTGATTTTTAAAACATATTGCAGGTCTGAGAAGTCTCCACTGCCTCAAAAGAGAATTACAAATATTATTGAATATCTGACCTACGAAGTTTTTACATATTCTGTCAGAGGCTTGTACGAGAACCACAAGTTCCTCTTTGTACTCCTCATGACCTTAAAGATCGATCTTCAGAGAGGAACTGTGAAGCACAGAGAGTTTCAGGCTCTCATTAAAGGTGAAGGGCTTGGGATGTGGATGGACTATGTAAAGGAGATTGCTTTTGATATGCTTTTTGATGTCCTGTAGACCCATTCTTATAATACACAGAGGAATTAAGTTCTATTGGAAGTGAAGTTCACTCCTGCCCCACCCCCAGCCCCACCAATTTCTATTCATTTTGCCCTGGTTACTCAAGATGACTTACTTCAGGTCTGTGTTAACTGCGATTTTTAGTTATGTCATTAAGTTAAGTTTGAGCTTTGTTGTTTAGGATTAGGACATTTAAATGCCAGAAAGGGAAATAGCGATTCGGAGGATGAGCTTTCTACTGCAAGAGAGCAATTCCTTAAGCAAGGGATTAAAGTGATGTTGCTGCTGCTGCTAAGTCACTTCAGTCGTGTCTGACTCTGTGCGACCCCATAGATGGCAGCCCACCAGGCTCCCCCGTCCCTGGGATTCTCCAGGCAAGAACACTGGAGTGGGCTGCCATTTCCTTCTCCAATGCATGAAAGTGAAAAGTGAAAGTGAAGTCACTCAGTCGTGTCTGACTCTTCGTGACCCCATGGACTGCAGCCCACCAGGCTCCCCCAATCCATGGGATTTTATGAGTGTAAATTTAAAAAGAAAGCACACTTGTATTTCATATTTAAAGTGAATCCTATACATTGCTTATCTCCATGTTAAAAGTATGATTAAGAAATGTAAATTATGGGCGTAGGTCTGGTGAGATCTTTACAATATTCTTTTGATTCATTGAAGAGTATATAACTCCATTGCTAACACTAGCAAGCGGGTACTCTTTCTAGCCCCTTCTGATGTCTGTGTCAGAAGCTTTCTCTATCTCTTTTATATTTTAATAAAACTTCATTACACACACACACAAAAGTATGATTAAGGAGAGAAAAGAGCAGTATTTTCATTCACTTCAGTTAAACAAAGTTTGGAGTGATTGCGCGTCGTTAGTGAGATCATAAAAAGCTCCTTGGAAAATTTGCCTTTGCAGGTTAAGCTGTGAAGTTTTCTAGGTTATTTGATACATGGGAAAATGCTCCAATCTTTTCTTTTTTTTTTTTGCTCTTTGGTAAGTTGTTTAGTAAATCATTTTCTGGCTGCCCTTCTCCCCCAAAAGAAGAAAGTGGCATTTGAAATGGACATTGAATGATAGGCAGAAATGAAGAAAACTTCCATGCTGAGCAGAGCAGCGTGAGAAAAGAAATGAATGGAGTATGTAAATTGGTGAGCCTTGATTCCCAGGGGAAGGATTTCTTGATCTGGTAGGAGATTAAAGGGTTGTGTGAGGTGGTGATGTGATCCTTTTATTGTTCTTTAGGAAGGTGACTCTGGCAGAGAAGCGTAGGATTAATGAAGTTCAAGGGAGTCTGTTAAAACCTTCCCAGCCACAAGAAATGCTGCATTCCCATCCTAGGGTGAAGACAACGGGGAAATACAGACAGATGTGAGAGATCATGAAAGTAGAATGGCAAAGGACGGGGTGTAAGAGCCAAGAGAGGGTCAGAAATGAGTCTAAGAGTTCTGCTCTGTGCAAAGATTTCTGGTCACGATGGTTGAAAGAGAGCTCGTTGGAGAAGTGTCAGAGTGGGGACCTGGTTTTAGTCAGGATAGGCCAGGTTTTGCGGTCATAAAAACAATCCCCGAATTTCAACACAGCAGAAGGGTACTTCTCCTTTACTCTTTTATCTGACCCGCTTGTCACGGTCACCCAGGAATCCAAATTGCTTGCCATAATCACTATGGAAAAGGGACGTGATATGGCAAATTGTGTGCTGGCTCNGGGGTCTTGTTTGGTATCCCTAGTGCCTGGAATATTCTGGAAACAGAGAAATGGCTCAGTGAGTATTTGTTGAGTAAATGAATGAATAAATGATTTGAACATGAATTACTTCCTTAAAACCCACAGATGTATTATACTCCTTCCTTCCTTTTTGCCTCCCTATGCATGCATCCATCTTTCTGACCTGATTAAAAAATAGTATTGAATATCAAGCCTCTGGAGGAGGGATTTCACTAAGAAGTGATTTTTAAACTCACCTATGAAAAGATCAATCTATTCACTGATATCAAATAGTTAAAACAATAAAAAGGCAAACACCTGCAACCACCTGAGAAAAAGTCTTTGCATGGAAAAATGACAAGGGGTTGCTATCTGTATAAGATGATATAAATCACTTAGACTTGAAGGAAATGTACGCAAAAAAGAGAACCACATTTTCTGTAATGTGATTATTTTCCAGCTTTCCCATTTTTGTGTGTGATATGGTTATCTGGATTTTTTTTCTTAATTTGGAAGTAAATTTCTAAAATATGGAGCACAAACTGACCTGATTCCCACTAATGCCTTTCCCCAGGGGGAGCAGCTCTGGATCTGAAAGCCTGCCCTCCCAAGCCGTTTCGCTGGATCCTCGATATGACCTGGCTGAATCTTGTGGAACTGAGTAAACTTCCACAGTTTGCAGAAATTATGAACCAGGTAATAAAGGACTAGGAAAAAAGTATAGATCTATAAACCCAAACACACTGGTGACAAGCCTTTGAACCAGAGGAGCCGACACAAAAATGCAGCTTTAAGACAGCTATGGCTCTCGTTCAAAGGCAACCTGGTGCACACCCCAGAGTACATATGACGATTCTGGAGACGTTTCTGATTGCCACGAACTAGAGGCAAAGGTGCTCTGATGACTAGTGGGGAGGGGCCAGGGATGCTGCGAGACATCCTGCGATGCACAGGACAGCCCCTCACAACATAAGATTAACCTGGCCCTAAGTGCTCATGGGGCCAAGGTTGAGAAACCCTGGTCTGTGGTTTTTCTTTTCCAATCATTGAGTGTAACTGATACATGGTCCTCATTTTAGTGAATGATGTAGAAAAGCAGTGGGAAAAGGAAATAGCAATATCCAAGCTATTTGAGCCATTGATTCTGAAGAAAAACGTAAAATAGTGTGGTTATGTTTAAAAAATTATCTACCTGTATATATGAGTTAGAATAAATAAATTTATATTAAAAAATTATCTCTGTCTCTTATACACATCTCATAAACAGGGNGCAATATCCAAGCTATTTGAGCCATTGATTCTGAAGAAAAACGTAAAATAGTGTGGTTATGTTTAAAAAATTATCTACCTGTATATATGAGTTAGAATAAATAAATTTATATTAAAAAATTATCTACCTGTAAAGAATGACCTTTTTACGTTGTTTAATTTTAATTGCATATATTCCTGAGGGTTGCTAATTAGCTTGTGTATTTTAGATATCTCGTAATGAGAAAGGGTGGAAAAGCTGGTTTGATAAAGATGCTCCAGAGGAGGAAATCATCCCTGATGGATATAATGACTCACTGGATACCTGCCGCAAACTTTTACTTATCAGGTGAGAGCAGGTATTATCAGACCTAGAAGCATCACTTGTCATAGTGTCAAATTACAGATCCCACCTCAGTGAGTTTACTTCCCTGTGTCCCAGTAGTGACTGTAATGGATGTTTATGCTTCCAAATTGAAGTTTTGGATGGCAAACAAAAATGGTGAAGGGCACATGTTAACAATGTATTCATGATACTGCTTTTAGCAAAACATATATGAAAATGTTTTTACTATTCACTTTGGTCACCATTTACCACTGAGTAAATCATTTATTATTGAATTTACTTCTGTAAAAGAGTAGATCTCATAGAGTTACAAGGCAATTTTTAAGCTAAAACCAAGAAGATTGCACTATTAAAACATACAAATGGTGTTGTAGCTATTGAAATGGAAGCAAAAGTTTGAAATGGATGTTGATTTTTTTTCTTTTCTTTTTTTTCTCACTTTTCATGTTTTCTCAGTATACAGTAGCTCAAAGAAGGCTTCTGCTTTGGAAGGGGTGTGTGTGTGTGTGTGTGTGTGTGTGTGTGTGTGATGGACAACACCAGGAGGGTGGAGCTGAGGAGGATAAAACCACCAAAAGAATAACAAAAAGATGTAGGATTATTATTTTGGAGTAGTTTTGGTCTTACCTAAGATTACATCACCAAGTGTTCTTAGAAAAAGTTGTTTCCTAGATGTTGTCACTCTTTGAGAGTGATCAGAGCTGTCAGCAGTGGTGACCTCAGAACAGAACAATTATTTGTTTTTATTAGACAACATGTATCTATCTTTCATCCATCCTTTGAAAATTGAATACATGTCAAATTAATAATGCAATCTACTAAACAATAAGAAACCATAGCACTTGACTATGATCCAGAAATATCAAATGACATTTATTTAATGAGTCACAGTGTATGGAACCTGCTACAGTGTAGGCTACATGGATGGTATTAAGTATTAATAAATGCTTTCTAATCAAGCAACTTCTACACCTTTGGCACATCATCTCCCTCTGAAGACTGCAGAGCTCCCAGGGTGCAGCCGGCCAGGCCCCATCGTGTACTGGAGTGGCCAGAGGACACCCCCTTTTGCATCCCTGCTGTGTCCCTGGCGTCGGGAGCAGGCCCTAATGTATTTACTCCATAAATATCTATCAAAGAGTAGATATGCTCCCGTGTATTTGTTTGAATGAGTAATTGCTTACCTGAAGCTGATAGCCTAGTTACTAGGGATAATCACTGGTGTGTGTGTATGTGTGTGTCTGTGTGTCTGTGTGTGTCTGTGTGTGTCTGTGTGTGTTTTAAGTTGCTAATTAAAACCTCCCTGATGGTCCAGTGGCTAAGACTCCACACCCTTATGCCTGGCCCTGGGTTTGAGTCCTTGGTCAGGGAACTAGATCCCACAGGCCTCAACTAAAATAATCCTGTGTGCCTCAGTGAAGATCAAAGATCCCATGTGATAAGAATCCACCTGCCAATGCAGGGGACATGGGTTCCGTCCCTGGTCCAGGAAGATCCCACACACCATTGAGCAACTAAGCCTATGACCACGACTACTGAGCCTACATGTTGCAACTACTGAAGCTCACGGGCCTAGAGCCTGTGCTCCACAACAAGAGAGGCCACTGCAGTGAGAAGCCTGAAGAGGAAACCCTGCTTGCTGCAACTAGAGAAGGACTGCGTTGTAGCAACAAAGACCCAGGGCATCCAAAAATAAATTAAAAAAGAAAAAGATCCCATGTGCTGCAAATAAGCCCCATCACAGCCAAATAAATAAATAGATTTTTTTTTAAAACCCAACAGGAATTTATTTTTAAAAAATTCAGAATAGTCACTGCTTCTCCTGAAAATGAGACACTTGGAAGTCAACTGATTTCTAAGTTCCCTTCTAGATTGGCAACATAATTCACTCTGCCCTGCTCCTTGCCAATGCCTGGCATCAAAACCACATGATTAAACTTGCACTCATCCGAAGACTGAAAATCTCGCCGTCAGTCTTACACATATCTGCAAAAAGGATTAGCTTGTTATCCTTTTGCTAATTAACTATGGGTTCTTTAAGTGCTTAGAATTAAATAGAATTTTAAACATCTGAATTTATTTCCTCTAATTTGTTTGCATTTCTAGATCTTGGTGCCCAGACCGTACTGTTTTTCAAGCAAGAAAGTATATTGCAGATTCTTTGGAGGAAAAGTACACAGAACCAGTTATCTTAAATCTGGAGAAAACTTGGGAGGAAAGTGATACGAGAACACCTCTGATATGTTTTCTGTCCATGGGATCCGATCCCACGATTCAAATTGACGCGCTGGCCAAGAAACTGAAGCTGGGTATGAACAAGCAATCTATGAGATTTAGCAAAGCCTCCATGGTTTTGCTTCAGTTTTTTCCTTTCATCATTTTATAGCCAATTCTTATAAATATATTCATAAAACTGAGTTAGAAAAAATATTAAACTTCTTCTTTCCCCCATTTTTGGATTTCCTAGAAGGAGGGTATAGATATCTTTGTGTAGAGAGGAACATTCTCATCCATCATGTACTGATATTTTTAAAGTTGTAATCAGATGTCCATACTACGTGGATAGCAGACAGGCAAGAATGAACATTCAACAGCAAATTTTATTGCTGTGTCTGTATAAATTTATAACAAAGCCTATTTATCACAAATTGAAAAAATGTAACCCTTGTATTGTAGTGCATAGTAATTTAAGGATTCGTTCATTAATACTTTCATTCAATAACCCCTGAGTATAAGCAGTGTGCTAGATTCAGGGAGTACAGAGGTGAATACAACAGAGCTGGGAAAGACAGACATGTAAACAGGCAATAGAAGACAGTGTGACAAACTGCTGCGGCAGAGGTACGGACATGCCTGGTGATGAGAGCCAGAGCCGCCTGGATTGTGTGGGCTATAGAGGAAAGCGTGATGACATTTTGAGTAGTATCTAAAAGTAGATAAAAATTAGGGGATCATGTAGGGGAGAAGGAAAGTTACTCTGACGGAAGGAGGTAGGGTAAGGAACTACAAACGTATAAGTGTGAGTCAACAGGACTAAAGAAAAAGTACCTGAATGATGCAAAGACATCATGATTAAGCCATTCTCTTCTAGGGTGGCTATTTATAGGAAGGCAGTTTTCTCTTAATACTCTGAAAATCTGAATGTTGTTGGAATTGCCTTTTGGAATCTTCTTAGGTTCATATCTCTGTACCTATATCTCGTAGGAGCAATTCATTTATATCTTTATAAGGATTATGAAAGTGATTGATTGTGAATCCCTAAATCTACAATATAAAATAAAACCTTGAATTGATTATCTAGTTAGAATAAGCATAATATAAAATTTGTTTAGTGATCTCCAAGTATTTACCACATTTGCACTAAAGTTACTGTAAACTGGTAGCGTAAGGTAGTATGGTCTTTGTTCACTCCTCTACACCATTCTGTGTGCTACATGGATTTATGTTTCAGTAGCTACTTTCTTCTGTCTGAACACTGGGACCCAATGCAAAGAGCTCCCAGGTTCTCTTGGCACATACTCATGGCTAAGTCTCGTTGTTNGAGCAGCCGTGAAGAGATAACCCACGTCCAAGGTAAGAGAAACCCAAGTAAGACAGTAGGTGTTGCGAGAGGTATCAGAGGGCAGACACACAAACCATAATTGCAGAAAACTAGTCAGTCTAAAAGATGTCATACAGATGGCCAAAAAGTACATGAAAAGATGTTTAACACTGTTACTTATCAGAGAAATGCAAATCAAAACTACAATAAGGTATCTCCTCACACTGGTTCGAATGGCCATTATCAAAAAGTCTACCAACAATAAATGCTGGAGAGGGTGTATAGAAAAGGGAACCTTCTTACAGGGTCAGTGGGAATGTAAACTGGTACAACCACTATGGAGAAAAGCATGGAGGTTCCTTAAAAAACTAAATATAGGGCTTCCCTGGTGGCTCAGTGGTAAAGAATCTGCCAGCCAATGCAGGAGACATGGGTTCAATCCCTGATCCAGGAAGATTCCACGTGCTGAGCAGCAACTAAGCCCACATGCCACAACTACTGAGCCTCTGCTCGAGAGCCCAAAAGCCACAACTACTGAAGCCCTAGAACCAGTGCTCTGCAGGCAACAAGAAAAGCCCCTGGAATGAGAAGCCTGTGCACCACAGCTAGAGGGTAGCTGCCACTTGCCACAACTAGCCTGCATAGCAACAAGGACCTGGCACAGCCAAAAATAAATAAATAAAAAATTTAAAAAACCCTAAGAACTACCATATGATCCAGCAATCCCACTCCTGGGTATGAATCTGGAGAAAACCATAATTTAAAAAGATACATACACTCCAATGTTCACCACCGTTTACAATAGCCAGGACATGGAAGCAACCCAATGTCCATCAATAGATAAACAGATATAGAAGCTGTGGCACATATACACAATGGAATCTTAGCCATAAAAAAGAATGAAATAACACAACCCGCAGCCACATGGATGAACCTAGGGATTATCATACTAGGTGAACTAAGTCAAAGAAAGATAAATATCATATGACATCACTTACATGTGGAATCTAAAAAAAAATGATACAAATGAACTTATTTACAAAACAGAAACAGACTTCAACTTATGGTTGCCAAAGGGGAGAGATGGGGGAGGAATAAATTAGGAGTGTGAAATTAACATATATACACTACTATATATATATTAGGTAATCAACAAGGACCTACTGTATTGAACAGGGAACTCTACTCAATATTTTGTAATAACCTACATGGGAAACATAATGCTGAAAAAACCCATTTCCTCTAAGGGATTTTTACCCACAGTAGTAGATATAATGGTCATCTGAATTAAATTTGCCCATTCCAGTCCATTTTAGTTCACCTAAAATATAGATGTTCACTTTTGCCACCTCTTGCTTGATCACTTCTAATTTACCTTGATTCACAGACCTAACATTCCAGGTTCCTAAGCAATATTGCTCTTTACAGCATCGGACTTTAGTTCCATCACCAGTCACTTCCACAACCGGGCTCATCCACAACTTTGACTCTCTCTCTTCATTCTTTCTGGAGTTATTTCTCTACTCTTCTCCAGTAGCATACTGGGCACCCACTGACCTGGGGAGTTCATCTTTCAGTGTCATATCTTTTTGCCTTTTCATACTGTCATGGGGTTCTCAAGGCAAGAATACTGAAGCGGTTTGCCATTCCCTTCTCCAGTGGACCACATTTTGTCAGACCTCTCCACCATGATCTGTCCATCTTGGGTGGCTCTACAAAGCATGGCTCATAGTTTCATTGAGTTAGACAAGGCTGTGGTCCATGTGATCAGTTTGATTGGTTTTCTATGATTGTGGTTTTCATTCTGTCTGCCTTATGAAGGACAAGGATAAGAAGCTTATGGAATCTTCCTGATGGGAGAGGCTGACTGTGGGGGAAACTGGGTCTTGTTCTGAGGGGCGGGGCATGCTCAGTAAATCTTTAATCCAATTTTATATTGATGGATGGGGCTGTGTTCCCTCCCTGTTGTTTGACCTGAGGCCAAACTATGGTGGAGGCAATGAAAATACAGGCAACCTCCTTCAAAAGGTCCCATGGATGCACTGCCACACTCAGTGCCCCCAGCCCTGCATCAGGACACCACCAACCCATGCCTCCACCGGAGACTTCTGGACACTTACAGGCAAGTCTGGGTCAGTCTCTTGTGGGGTCACTGCTCTTTTCTCCTGGGTCCTGGTGTACACAAGGTCTTATTCGTGCCCTCCAAGAGTCTGTTTCCCTAGTCCTGTGTAACTTCTGTAATCAAATCCCACTGGCTTCCAAAGTTAAATTCTCTGGGGGTTCTCAGTCCCTTTGCCAGACCTCCAGGTTAGGAAATCTGTTGTGGGTCCTAGAACTTTCTTAACAGTGCAAGAATTTCTTTGGTATAATTGTTTTGCATTTTGTGAGTTGTCTGCTCACCTCCACTGAAATTTTTAGAGTATTATAGCCACCACCCAAAAAAGATGTCCTTTTCATTATAGGGGACTGGAATGCTAAAGTAGGAAGTCAAGAAACACCTGGAGTAACAGGCAAATTTGGCCTTGGAATGCGGAATGAAGCAGGGCAAAGACNTAGAATTCTCCAGGCAAGAAATGGAGTGGGTTGCCATGCCCTCCTTGAGGGGATCTTCCCAACTCAGGGGTTGAACCTGCATCTCTTACATCTTCTGCATTGTCCATCGGGTTCTTTACCACTAGCACCACCTGGAAAACCCACAGTGTTTATTGCAGGTGGCATATAATCTGCAGAATAGGCAGTTCATGCTCAAAAGATTTTGAGGAAAGGATTTTTAAAAACAGCATTTGGAGTGAAATTGCAGGGTGCATGACTTTCTTCTGATTGGCTGATAGTGAAGTAAAAGGGAATCTTAATCATCAGCCTTTTGGTTTCAGCCAGTCCAGTGTCTCCATACTTGTGGACTACGTGTAGTCATACACCCTCCATCTGGGCAAGGGTCTTAGCTTGCTCCTAACAACTCAAAGATATTCATCAGACTGTTATATATATTCCTTGGGGAGGAACTAAGATTGCTTTGTTTTTTGGCTTTATCATGTGCATGTGGGATCTTGGTTCCCCAACCAGAGATCAAACTCATGCTCCCTGCAGTGGAAGCATGGAGCCTCAACCACTGGACCGCTGGGGAAGTCCTGAGAAGTTAGGATTGTTGTTGAAGCTATCATTACTTTTCTTGCTCCACTGCTCTTCCATTGTTTCTAATTAGTAAGTGCTTGAGTCTGCTTTTTGGAACCTGGGGAAGGCCTAAGAGACTAAAGCATTTTTCTACAAACAGGAAATGGGGACCACAGGGGTGCTTTTGTACCTGGGATGGCCCCATCTGTTTTCACCCAGGCAAGCTCCACCTACTCTCTTGGTCCCAGGTCCAAATACCCAAGGAAGAAGCTCATTGGTTTTCCTTTGTTTGTGCACTCCTTTCTGGGCCAGTCAATGAGTGGTCGCTGTGTAAATGGGTTCATAGCAAGAACCACATATATGGAGCCTAGAGTTGGGGGCACTTCTTAGAAGAGGATACTCTTCCTAGAAGAGGGGCAGTTCCCACTGAAGTTACCATTTCAAATTTACCTCAAAACAATGCTGTTGCCTAGGACATTGGTGTAAGAACAGAAATAAGAAAATAATTCAATAATAATTCAATTCAATAATTTGGGAGAGATTATAACTTTAGATAAATACATAAGACCAGAACAATGCTGTCACCTAGTATTATTAGATAGTATCATACTGCTTTGCTTGGCAGTTTGGTGATTCCATTTCTTGATACTTCTTTAGTTTCTCCAGCAATTGTTCAACCTTCTATTGATTACTTTGTTAGAAAACACATTAGATTTAATTTTAACACTGAAGGATCCAATGATGTTTATAAAAAACTCATTGCTCATTTTTTTTAGCGCAAGGGAATGTTTAGGAATGTTAGGAAGCATCATTCTCTTCACTGATTTGGGTTAAAAACTCCCCAAATAGCTGTAAAATGAAACTATTATGTAGACAGAATAACATATTACTCTAGTCTCAACTAGAGATGTTTTATTTGGGTAATGCTGCTGGTAAGTCACTTCAGTCGTGTCCGACTCTGTGCGACCCCACAGACGGCAGCCTACCAGGCTCCCCCGTCCCTGGGATTCTCCAGGCAAGAACACTGGAGTGGGTTGCCATTTCCTTCTCCAATGCATGAAAGTGAAAAGTGAAAGTGAAGTCAATCAGTCGTGTCTGACCCTCAGCGACCCCATGGACTGCAGCCCACCAGGCTTCTCCATCCATGGGATTTTCCAGGCAGAGTACTGGAGTGGGGTGCCATAGATAATCATAAAGTGCTTAAAGTTCACAAAATTCTGAAAAATCCTGGAATTCAAGTGCCTTGTATTACAGCTGAGGAAACTAAGGTCTGGAGATAAGGCCAGAGGACTAGCTGGTGGCAGATAATTCAGGACTTAACCTCAGGGGCTCCCAAATCCCTTGTCAGTGGCCTTTCTTTCTTCTCCCCAGTGCCTTTCAGTCAGTTCAATTCAGTCGCTCAGCTGTGTCCGACTCTTTGTGACCCCACAAACTGCAGCACGCCAGGCCTCCCTGTCCATCACCAACTCCTGGAGTCCACCCAAACCCATGTCCAACGAGTCGGTGATGCCATCCAACCATCTCAGTGGACTTAGAGAAGGAATTAGCAAGTTACCTGACAGCAAGTTGAGGGATGGGAATAGGTTTTCATAGAAAGAAAAAAAAAAAGAAGAAGAAGAAGGAAAACTCACTATGGAACCTGTCAAGCTCTGTGTTGAGAAATTCAGAGAAGATAAATTCGGCACAAAAGCACTGGGTGCCTGGGAAAGAAGAAGAAAACAGACGGGTTTAGCATGAGAAAAATCCTACTAGGAGCTTGGGTGAAGGAGAGGAAGAATGGATTTGAAAATAGAATCCAAACATGAATGAAAGAGGGCAAATAAAATATAAACTTACAAATAAAAATGGGGCTTTCCTGGTGGCTCAGTGGTGAAGAACCTGCCTGCAGTGCAGGAGACACGGGAGATGAGAGTTCAATCCCTGGATCGGAAAGATCCCCTGGAGGAGAGCATGGCATCCCACTCCAGTATTCTTGCTGGGAGAATCCCGTGGACAGAGAAGCCTGGTGGGCTACAGTCCATGGGCTCACAAAGAGTCAGACACAACTGAAGTGACTGAACATGCAAGCAAACAAAAATAGGAATGAGAAAATGAGTAAAATAAAGTATATACAGATTTAAAAAGTAATAAGATAATGATATATAGTTACGGTGAAAAAAAAAGTTTAAAAATCTTATTAAAATGGATGTTTGTAGGAAAATACAAATTTACAAAAATTTCTTGGAAAAAATTGAAAAGCCTGAATGGACCGATAATTAAGATGAGGAAAATTAGAACTTTTTAAATTATTACCTCAGCAAAGACACTAAGCTTAAATGATTTTTTGGGTAGGTCCTTTAAAACTTTTCTATATTCCATTTCACAGCATGGGAAAATAGGATGCATTTTCTTCTGTATTTTAAGGAAATAACATTATCTTGATATAAAAAACAGACCAAGATAGTCACTATATCAAAGAAAGAAAACCACAGATTGGTCCTATTTATTAATATAAATGTAAGGGCCTTAATCTAAGTGCAAGCAGGAAGGATTTAGCATAATATAAAAAATGCAAAAAATAGCAACATGCCTTGATCAAGTAGAATGCATGGGCAAATCTGAGAAAGATACAGTATTAAGAAATCTCAGCACTACAAGTGAAAGACTTTTTCCTTAGGCTGTCATTACCCTAATTATTGCTAAAAAGGCATTTTATAAAAATTCAGCATTTGTATTTGGCTTTTAAAAATAGGAACAGAAGAATATTGTATCAGCATGATAGCGAATATGAACTTCAAACAGCTTCATGCTTTCTGGTGAACAACTAGAGACGTGATGCCCATTAAAGTCAGGAATAAGATAAAGATGTCTGCTATCACCACTCTCATTTAGTGTTACTGTGAAGGATATAGCTAATGTTTTGTAAGAATCATAAATAAAAGATATAACTACTGGAAAAGAGGGACAAAAGCCATCATTATTCTCAGATAGTGTAATTGTCTAACTAAAGAACACAATTAATCAACTGAAAAGCTATTAGGTTTAACAGGGTATTTTAGTAAGGTAGCTGGTCACAAAAATAAATATATTTAAAAAATCAATGAAACATTCTTCTAAAATGTAAAAATCCCATTCAGTATCTCAATAAAAATAAAACTGAGAAATAATCTTTAGAATACCTATTAGAAGAAAACGATAAAACTTTCTTAAAGACATGAAAGTAGGATAAATTAAATAGAGAGTTAAACCACATTCCCATTATAAAGATTCAGTATTGTAAAGATGTCAATAGTCTCTAAATTAATCTATAAATTGCATGCAAGTCTAATTGAAATTCCAACATCATTTTTCCCGATTGGATAGTAGAGGGATCTTAGATCATCTAGAGTAACAAATGGACCACAATAGCCAAGACAGCTTGAAAAGGAAAAAGAATAATGTGGAGAACAAGCCCAATCAGATTTCTAAACTTTATCAAATTGCAATAATTTAATCAGTGAGGAACTGGCTCAGAGTAGATAAACAGATCAATAGAGCAAAATGAAAGGCCCCAAATTAGACTCTAGTATATACAATAGCTTAGCCTGTGATGAGATTCACATTTCAAATCAGTGGAAGAAAAAGGGTTAGTCAATAAACAGTGTTGCCATAGCAGGTTAACTTTAGAAGAAAGCAAGAATTTTATCTCAGATTAAACTCTAAAGTACATTCTAGGTTGATTAAGGTTTTAAAAGGTTTAAACTATAAAATAACATATTGATATATACTGGAGTGTCTAAGATTTCCTTAATCATAATACCAGAATCCAAAACCAGAGGAAAAGAAGTTTGGATGAAGTTTTCAAACTTTGGTATGTCAAAAGCACCACAAATAAAATTAAAACACAAATTGCTGTTGAATCCAAGCTCATGTGCCTGATGCACAGTGAGGCCAAACCAACTGAAAGGTCAGAGTTTAGAGCAGAGAAAGGTTAATTGCAAGGACCAAACAAGGAGTGTGGGTGGCTTATTCTCAAAAGACCCAAACTTCCTGATGGTTTTCAGGAAAGTCTTTAAAGGCAAAATTTAGGGTGAGGGCTGCAGGATGTAGGACTTTCCTCTGATTGGTTGGTGGTGAGGTAACAGGGTGGGGCTCCAGGAACCATGTCCTCTGCTTAGGTGGGGGCAACAATTCCTGTAAGAAAAAACTCCAAGATATTATGTATATCCCTTTAGGAGGAAATAACGACCTTTATCTCTGGGCTACGGTTCCTTTTTTAGAAAGCTTAATTATTTTTGGCTGCTCTGGATCTTTGCTGCTGTACGGGGGCTTTCTCTAGTTGTGGCGAGTGGGGGTTACTCTAGTCGCAATGAACTGGCTTCTCCCTGTCGTGGCTTGTCTTGTTGCAGAGCATGGACTCTAGGGTGCGCAGACTTCAGCAGCTGCAGTACACAGGCTCAGTTGTTGTGGCACTACAGGCTTAGCTGCCCTGCAGCATGTGGGATCTTCCCAGATCAGGGATCAAATCCATGTCCCCAGCGTTAGCAGGCAGATCTTCAGCCACTGGACCACTAGGGAAGTCCTGCACGAAGAGTTTCAGACTACTTTTCTTTTGTTTCTGCATTTCCTCACTTCTCCAATCAGTAACGGTTTGAATTTGCCCTTTGGATCTCAGGGAAGGTCTGGAAGACTGAAGCCTTTTTCTTACAGACAAGAAATGGGGGACAAGGAAAGATTTTTGTACCCGGGAGGGCTCCACAGGGCCCTGCCCAGTTTCCAAAGAAAAGGTAGAAGTGTGGGTTGGGAATTGCAACATTTTATTTCAGCCGGAGACACTGGCAGTCCTTTTTCACATACACCATGAATCTTTAAAATGTTTGAGTGCTTTTTCCCAACTATTCTACACATACAAATTTATCATAAAAACAAACTGAGAGATGCACATTAAGATTCATTTACAAGGATGTTAAGTCTAGTGCTATTTATAATATTAAAAAATTAGAAACATCTCAAATATACAAAAGGATAGTGGCTAACTTGGCCTCAATGCATTAACATGATGGAACATTGTGCTACCATTAAAAACTGTTTATCAGTAATGTTTAATGACAATAAAATGCAACATATTTAAGAAGTAGATATATAAAATGACATGTGTATGTATTATTATATATATATATAATTTTTAATATGGATAAGTCTGTAACCTCTTATTCAAAGCCCTTGCAGTCAGATGCACTGCAGAAATTAGAATTGTCCAGCTTTTAGAAAAGTGATATTTCATGTATTATATAATACATTGCAGATGAAAATATTAATATTTATAAAGAGAGGGATAAATAAAGACTATAAATAGGCTCATATCCATTCAGGTCAGCTTTTACCACCAAAGTGATTTTGTGGCAAAGCTGTCAGTTTTCAGAGTGCTTTGAATTTTGAAATGAGGGTAAGCGATTGTGGATTGTGCACTGAGAAGATTAGAATGTAGATCTCTCTGGAAGGATATGGGTGATTTTTGTTTTCTTCTTTGTAGTCTCCTGTATTTTACAAAGCTTTCGCTGTAAACATATATTGTTTAATCTGATTTTTAAAAAAATTTTAAAAAGAAAGAGGAGATGTGAAAGACACTCAAGTCCAATTTTGGAAAGAAATAGAAAAGCAGTTGAAATCTTACTAAAGGTCTTTCAAATGTAACCAAGCAGCAAAAAAAGGGGGGAAAAAGTCCGCAAACCAGAAAATCAAAACATCCCATACCACCACAGGACAATTATGCTGCTATACCTGCAAAAACGATTCCTGCAACATCCTCTGCATCCTGCCTCCTCACGGCAGTCCCCATCATGATGTTCTGGCAGCCTTCCCCACTCTCTCTGGAAATTCAGCCTGCACTGCCTCTTCTCTCACTGGTCTTTGTCTTTTGAACTTCCTCAAGTGCAAAGCTTCCTCACTATTCCAGTGTCAATCAATCTAGTTTTTCCAGACTATTCAGAAATGTATCAAATATTTATCAACTTATTTTAAAAATGAAGAAAGATTGCAGATCAATAACTAAAGCTTCCACTTTAAAAAACCAAGGAACGAAGAGCAAACTAAACCTGCAGCAATCAGAAGGAAGGAAATAATAAATATCTGAGTGAAAAAAATGCAAGAGAGGGTTAAAACCAACAGAGAATCAATCAACCAAGTGGATCTTCTTTGAAAAGATCAGCAAAATTGACAAACTTTTGTCCTAACCGACCAAGAATAAAGGAGAGAAGACTTAACTAAAATCAGGAGTGAAAGAGGGATGTCAATGAAAATAGTCAATGAGCGAACTATAAAAGGAATAGAAAAGAGTTTTCTTTGAGCCAAACTGAGGACTGGCCTCTCTCAGATAAGTGAGAGGAGCTGCTCCAGAGACGCATGGGTCTCAGCATAGTTTCACATCTTGTCAGAACAAAGAACATCCAACAAGTCAGGACACATTCCTTCAAGGTTTCAAGAAAAAACAGGTTAGCAAGTACATAGCAAGTCAGTATACCTTGACACCTGGGAAGGGGGTCTCATCACTGAAGAAGTACTGGCACTGTCATCTCAGGAAGGGAAGAATTTATGAAATTTTTATTTTTAACACATTCTTTAATTCTGGTCAGTGTACCCTTTTCTCTGACAGTTAGAGCCGATGTACAATGTATGTTTGATAGGCCACAAACAGGCTGTTTTAGTTAGCATAAAGTTCAAGTAAACTCATATATAAGTCAGAATGACTTTCCCATACCTCAATATGTGAAAATTTCTTTCATCAAGGGACATCGCTATTGACTTGAAAAAGTAAAGAATATCACACAGAATACTATGAACAATTATGCCAACAAATTAGATAGATAACCTAGAAGAAATGGGCAAATTATCAGAAAGAGAAAACTACTGAAACTGATCAAGGAAGAAATAGAAAACCCGAATAGAGCTTTAAGAAGTAAAAAGATTGATTTGTAGGAAATCCAGGACTAGATGCCTTCACATTCTACCAAATGTTTAATGAATAACACCAGGTCTTTCCAAAAAATAAAAGAGGAGAGGTTACTTCCCAACTCATTCTATGAGACCATATTACTCTGATACCAAATCCAGACAAAGACCGTAGAAAGAAACCAATATCCTGCTGAATTAAAAGCAAAAGTTCTCAACAAAATGCTATTGAATTCAGTGCCACACAAAATGAATTATACACCATGACCAAGTGGATTTACCCCAAGAATGCAAGATTGGTTCAACATATGAAACTTAATCAATGTAATGCCACATATTTCCCTGGTGGCTCAGATGGTAAAGTGTCTGCCTGCAATGCGGGTGATCTGGGTTCAATCCCTGGCTCAGGAAGATCCCCTGGATAAGGAAATGGCAACCCACTCCAGTACTCTTGCCTGGAAAGTTGCAGGGATAGAGGAGCCTTGTAGGCTACAGTCCATGGAGTTGCAAAGAGTCGGACACGACTGAGCTACTTCACTTCACTTCATACCCCATATTAATAGAATAAAGAACAAAAATCACATGGTTTTCTCAATAGTTGCAGAAAAAGCATTGAAAAAAAAAATTCAACATTGTCTCATGATGAAAGCCCTCAACAAACTAGGAATAAAAGGGAACTTCTTCAACCTGATGAGGGGCACCTACAGAAACCCACACCTAACATCATGCTTAATGCTGAAAGATGGGATATTTTCCCCAAAACATCAGAAGCAAGAGAAGAATGTCTACTTGCACTTCTACTCAGGACTGTAGTGGAAGTTTTAGTCAGACCAAAAGAAGAAATAAATGGCATTTACACTGGAAAAAAAGTAAAACCACCTCAGTTTGACAATAACATGAGGGAGGAGGCCCGCACAATTGGAGAAGAGTGAGTGAATTGTGGTGGGATCCTAAAAAGTGTGTGTGTGTGTGTGTGTGTGTGTGTGTGTGTGTGTGTGTAGATTGTGGGAGCAATGGGACCCATTTGTGTAGGGTCATAGAGGTCAGAATTTGAATTGGATTCTGGATTTTGCACAGAATGAAATGAGAAGCCATCAGATGTTTCTGAGCAGAGGGTGGACATAATCTGATTCAGGATCCAATCAAATCCCTCTGTCTGCTGTGGGAAGAATAAAGAGTGGGAGAGAGGTCACCAGTGAGCAGGCTCCTGCAAGAATACAGGCCTGAGGTGATGGACTAGGGGCATGAGAGTGTAGCAGAAGGGTTCACATTCAGACTCTGGGTTTATTTTGAAGGGATGCCTTTAAGTATCTTCTTGACCTCTTACCCAGGTCGAGACAAGAAACTCAGGCTATCCCTGAACAAAACCAGTTCTTCCTTTTAAACAGTGTATCACAGAAGAGTTGGAAGGGCAGAGGAGATAGATTATGGCTCACGCTCATGTGTTAATACTTATTGTCCATATCACACCTTCCTCCACTGACCTATCCAAAGCTTGTGGGTTCTTCCAGAACAAGAGAGACTCAGTGTCTCTTTGTACAATTCAGAGGCTCCTTCCATCCGAGTTCCACCTTCCCTTTCTTCTTTTATGGGGTTTATGGGTTCTTCTCAGATGCCCTGGGAACAGCGCCTTGTTCCCCTTCAGCAGGAGAGATTGATGAGGGCTTTGTTGGGAGAATCCAGCTATGTTCAGTGACCTGTGGACAATTGCAGTTCCTAGTTCTTCAAGCAGTGCTCTGCCAATCCTCTCTCAGGCACACACTGCCAAGTTTCACCCTGTGACCCTGAGTCCACAAATAATTCTAATGCTACACCCCACCAGCACTCACGGAATCTCTGGCCATTAATCCCATGGTGATGTATTTTAAATGGTGTGCCCTGGCAGTTTGTTCCCTGGTTCCTGACATACTTCTGTCCCCAGCCTATGAATTTCTCTCATTCTCTGTAGCTTCTACCAGCAGTTTCCAAATCAGCCTCTTTGCCCAACCACAGCAGCCCATTTTTCTGAGGACTCAGGCTGATCCAGTAGAGTAAGTCAAAAGCATGCATTGCTTCACAGCATCTCCACTGACTTTCTTTCCCTGTGCCTCTAGAGATCTAGAGATCATGCCTCTAAAATTAAAGAGACCTGGGTCCACAAAAGCTTACTTCAACGTTAATTTCTAATTCTAGTTTCCCAAGTATGATTCAGAGACTTCTACAGTTTAGTGAATTCATATGACAGGCACAAGTGTGGTTCTCCACCTGGGACATCAAATTCACTAATGAGCCTAAATAGTGTGTATTCTGCTGAATTATAATCACATCTCTAATCTTGGAGTGGTTTCCACTTTTTTCTTCAGGCTCCTTTTTCTCAGTTCCAAGAGGATTTGATCCTGAGGAGCAGTAACCCTTGAGTATAGTCCTCATGGGGATGAATTGCTACAAGTTCCATCTCAGAAAATGGATAAATAGGCAAACAAAACCCGAACAGTCAGACAGACAAAACACTGCAAGCTTGACATCATAAAAGAATAAAATGATTGGTATCCAATCTTTACTGAGAAACATCTGCTAAAACACCAAAAAATTATTCTAATCAAAACATAGAGCAAAACTAAAAACTCCTCTTTCCTTCTAAATACCTGTGATAGCATTGCAGCTGACTCTCCCCATCAGTCTGTCTCCTCGTTATCCCCCAAAGACCCCAGAACTCTAAAAGCTCTGCCTCAGGCCTTTTGTCTTTCTCTCATTCTTTCCTTTTCCATGTAGTGCCTCCAGTCTGCTCCACTCCTTTCTCTCATCAACACAACCAAAAGCCAGACTTATTTGAAAAACAGAATTTCCTTAGAAGCCACAGAGGGAGGGAGGCTATGACAATTCAGCAATTAATTTTTCATCTCAATCCTGTTACAAAATTTACGTTTTATCATAGTGATCTTTCTGTATTACAGAATGCAGAACTATCTCAATGGGGCAAGGACAAGAAATACATGCTCGAAAGTTGATTCAGATGTCAATGCAGCAGGTATGTAGCAATGGAAACTACTCTTCATGTGACTTTCTTGATATGATTCCTCTGGCCATCTGGTCTACCTAGCACCACCTCCATGATGGGTAGAGTGTTCTTCCTGTGATGCTCAATTTTCCATTTTTATTTATGCATATAGAGTAAACACTGATTACTTAAGGATTCTGAACCTCCAGCTAGTTGGCTCCTGACATCCCCACAAAATGCTTGTTCCATTTTCTAGAGCATATGCTCCATTTTTATTTTCACTAAATATTTTTTGGTAATTTGGCAGATACACTTTCTGGTTCATAAAGAATGCAGCTCTAGCAGTCTTGGAATGTCATGATCAATATTAATAGATAGTGCTTAAGAAGTGACAGATTGAGACAGTCAAATTTCAATTTTTGGTTAAAGTGAGCCTTTCATTTTTCATTAATGGATAGTTTCAGGCAAATAAGAAATATTTGAGGGTGTTATGTTTAAATATTGATAACAGTTTTTACCAAAAATTGCAAGCTGGATGGAATGTTGAGAAATATTTTTCATCACACCTAATAAATACACAGGTCATTAATTTTCTAGAAAAGCTTGGTTGATAGCAGTTTCAGCAGCAATAAGAAATTGCACCATTTATAAAAGTAAAATAAGATCTTGGTTTCTTTTTAAGCTTTTGATCTCATAATGTCCCTAGCAACTTTTCCTTGGGAATTAATGACTGGAGAGGGTTAATGGGCTAAAACTCTGCTGGGGTCATCAAGTTTTCAGGCTAACCATTAATTCTCAAGTGCCCTAAGCCTTAATCTTTATCAGTTAATTAAATTCAATAATATATGGTATTTATATACCAAAGCAATTATATATAATTATTTTTACCCAGATAAAATGATTCACTCTGTTGAATGATCTGACTGTTTGACTTTGGGCGTTAAATAATTTCTTTAGTTTCCCTGAATGAGAAGCCTTTACATTTGAATACAGCATTCATATCAACTTTCTTTGGAATGTTAGTTTTTTAATAACTTCTGTGTTCTCTGTCTCAAAATGGGATAAATACTGATAATATTGGCATTATAAAAAAAAAAACACACACACACACAAAAAAAACCAGACTTCCCTGGCTGTCTAATGGTTAAGATTCCAAGCTTCCAATGCAGGGGGTGTGCGTTCGATCCCTGGTTGGGGAACTGAGATCCCACATGCCATGTGGCATAGGCAAAAACAAAGCAAAACAAATAACAGAAATAATACAAACAAAGCCACATTGTCACTTGAAAGGTTTAGGGTAAAGCTGACATTGTGGAATTCAGAGCAGGGAATCAGAGAGTAACTGGATCAACAAGGACCCAGAGTTCTGACCGTGAAGTTCATCTTCTTGACGATCTGATTGTCTAGACCAAAAAGTCCCCTTTGCTATTTAAGCCAATCTGAGTTGTATTTTCTCTTGCAGTGTAAGGGATAATATATATGCCTTACCATATGTATACTGAGCTCAATAACTTGTAGCTGTATTTATTTGATCTTGTTGCATAAAGTATATCAAAGCATCAGCTGGCTAGTAAACTATGTTCTTATGGAACTGTGATGGTTATGTGACATATTGTTGAGGTTTTATCAATATTTAGACAGTGCTTAATAAATTTTGTGGTTTCAGGAACATCTGGGAGGAGTGATGACAAAGAATAAGATTTAATATTGGGGTGGGAGGTGGGAGGGAGGTTCAAGAGGGAGGGGACATAGGTATACCTATGGCTGATACATGTTGATGCATGGCAGAGACCAATACAATGTTGTAAAGCAATTATCCTCCCATTAAAAAGAAATAAAATTTTTTAAAGGATTTAGTATTATGGTAGCAGGCATGCTCAGTCGCTCAGTTGTGTCCAACTCTGCGACCCCATGGACTGTAGCCCACCAGGCTCCTCTGTAGATAGGATTTTCCAGGCAAGAATACTGGTAGCAAACGTCACCAAATGTATTGCCTCTGGTGAAGTAAAGTTTGTATTTCAAGGCAGGAGAAGAAAATTGTAGCGTAAAATTGGCTCTGGCTGCTCGTTTGGGCCTCCTGCCTCCCCTGTGCAGTGTGTGTCTGTGTTATGCATCAACCAGGCCTGCTCAGAGGTGGGAATGCCTGCTCCAGTGCAAAGATCAGGTTTACTGTTTCCCATTTCTTTGACACTAACAATGTAGCTTCTTAAAGATTAGCGTGGTGACTTGTTGCTGTCTTTGTATATGCTTATGGACTGTGTATCTTTGGTGAACTTCATGTGAAATGTAAGCATGTCATTTTGATGTATGATCCTTTGTCTTGAAAATGTGTATGACTGTGCCTTTGACTTCTAATAGGTGGGACAGTCAGAGCCTCTGAGTCTGTCTCCCGGGCTATAATCCTCAGTTTGGCTCTATTAAAATTCTCTCTTTTCTTCCTAACTTGATTGTTGATGAATTTTTGTCAGCTCCTCCAACTTTCATGAGGTCATGTGCATCTCTTTGTGACAGTGGATGGCTTGGCTTTGGCGTGAGTCCCTTCTGATTTACCTTAGGCAGGACAAGTTACAAATTCCAAAATACCCATTCCCACCATTAGATGGTGCACATACTGTACTTAATAAAGTCTGACTTCGTTTTAATTTCTGTTCCCTTCTGAACCAGGGGTGACAGAGTAACATTCATTTTTAAACTGCTTGATTCCAAGTAACCAGCTTTACCAGAAGCAGGGAAAAAAAGTTTGTATTGACATATAATAATTCCATTAACATATATGTGCTTAAAACAGAGTATTCACATGCCCCAAGCAAAAGTTCAAAAAATATTTGTATGTACACTTTGTTTTATTTAAATCATAGCAAAAAAGTTATGAGGAATTAACATGAAGTCATTTTTGAATACAGGGTGGCTGGGTTTTACTGCAGAATTGTCACCTTGGCCTAGAATTCATGGAAGAATTGCTGGAGACTTTAACCATCACAGAAACCATCGATGATACTTTCCGAGTGTGGATAACTACCGAGCCGCACGTTCGGTTTCCCATTACATTGCTTCAGGTTTGTTACTATGAGATGAGTGTCTTTTCCTTGAGAGTTATACAAATGAAGATGACACTTCTGTCATTACTTAAAGATGGCAAACGTAACGGGCTTTTTTTGGTCAAGTCTGCATTGTAAAATCTTAATGCCATTATCGTCAAAATCTGGACTATAATCATCAAGGTTATATAGTAAATATTCCCACAGGAGAATTATAAGACTTGGTATTGGGTTTTAGCTCTGATCAATGTAACTAGTTTACACAGTGCCTTTTTATTTACCACAAGCATATTGTTTTCTGATGTATTGTCGTTTCTATTTTATCCTTCACAGTAATTTATAGAAACAAAAGTACTATTTACATTTTTATTTTTCACTATTTGTTTTTTATGACAGACTTCTCTCAAATTCACTAATGAGCCACCCCAAGGCGTTCGCGCAGGTCTGAAAAGAACATTTGCCGGAATTAATCAAGACCTTCTGGATATCAGTAACTTGCCCATGTGGAAGCCAATGCTTTACACTGTAGCGTTTTTGCACTCCACTGTGCAGGTAACTTCTGGGAACCGTTTGTGCTTTTAGAAGATGCTAATGAGGTTATGCTTGCCCCCTGCTCCACTGTCTGGTGTCCTCACCTCACTTTCTTTTTCCTTCGCGGCACTTTTCCCCCCACCTGGCACAGGACGTGCATATTTGCTTCTGTATTGAAAGCATCTTCCTGCCCCCGTCCCCCACCTCGACCCCTAGAGTGTAAGATTCTCCAGAGCAATGACTGTCCTTTTGTAACTGCTGGGCAGCTGCAGCATTGCCAGAGCTCAATAAATGTTTGTGGGATGAACAAACGAATTGCTCTGATAGGAACTGGATCTTGAAAGTTGCCCCTGCTGTCTGGCAGTGTTCTCTGTACCATCTCATGTAATACTAACGATCACCTTTCAGGGTAGGATTTATCACCCTCTGCAAAGTGAGGTAATTGAGACTCAGAGACGTTAGGCAATGGTATAGATACCATCTCATGTAATACTAATAACCACCTTTCAGGGTAGGATTTATCACCATCTGGAAAATGAGGAAATTGAGACTCAGAGAGGTTAAGGTCCTTCCTAAATGGTGAATCTAGGAGCCACACCCCATGTTGCCTGCCTTGGATGCAAGTATGTTTTGACCCTCCTCCCCACTGGGACAGTGGCGGTCATGGTGTTTGGAAGATGAGTCACAGGGGTCGGCTATCGTCTTCAGATTGTTTCTGATTTGCTTGTACCGTGTAGCTACCCGGCAATGTCTCCATGGGTTCTGGTTTTTGTTTTTTCATTTGTTACCACTTTGTTCTGTGTTTGGATTTTGGCTTTTGTTCTGTATTTGCAAGCTATATAATTTTTAAAATTAGTAATTTATTTGCTGCACTGGATCGTCGTTGCTGAACACAGGCTTTTTCTAGTTGTAGCGAGTGGGAGTTATTAGAGAGAGTTGTGGTGCACGGCTTCTCTCATTGTGACAGAGCATGGGCTCTTGAGCTCGTGGGCTCCATAGCTGTGGCGCTCTGGCTTAGTTGCCCTGTAGCATGTGGAATCTTCCTGGACCAGGGATTGAACCTGTGTCTCCTGCATCGGCAGGCATATTCTTAATCTCTGGACTACCAGGGAAGTCCAGGCTGTGTAATTTTAATGTACTTGATTCACTCTTGATTTCACAGAGAGATAGGGGCTCGTTGAACTCTTTCCTACATTTCTTCTTCTCCTGAAGTTGGAGGGAGGACAAAATAAATCAACTGGTTTGAACCAGGAGTCATGGTTCAACTGTGCCCAGCGGCCAGCAGAGCTTGACCTCGTCTTTCCCTGCCCTGCCCAAAAGTGGAGGGGAGTTGGGTGCCCACCGCAGGAAATACTGGGTGTGTTTACCCACAGGTTCCCTGTTGCCTCCACTTTACCAGGAAAACACTGCCCAGCTGAGAGGGCAGTGCCAAGGGACAACTGGTGTTTCTCTGTCTCCAACCCTGAGAAGTTAAAATCAGAATAAATGCTTTGTGGGTGGTTATTTTTACTAAGTTTCTCTGTGGCCTCTGGATTGATTGTAAATTACGGTTTTCAAGTCACTGAAGCCGATTTCATATATTCTTATCTGGGAATTGTTGGGTTTGCTAGACCTTATCACACTCTAATACAAATATTGCTTTAACTCTGATATTTAATGCCCAATTCACAAACAGTAAATTTTATGATTCTTTTCCTAGTAATGATGATTCAACTTTTCCACCATGCTTATGGAGGTATTTTCCATACAGTTAAGACGGCAATCTGTGTTTTAGTGGCCATTATCCAAGTGCTAAAAAGAAGAAAAGGACTCTGGGCCAGTCATGGAGCCAAAGTGTACTTGCACTTAATGTGACTTGTATTTGGACTAAAACAAACAAAAAAAAGTCTCCACTGCTAGGGCCATGAAGTTCACAGTGGCTTGTCTATAAAAAAAAATTGTGATGATCTCTTAAAATCCGATCATAGTGTATTAGAGCACTTCATAGAGAGTCAAGAGGCCTGGGCTTTAGACTTGTTGTGACATCAGTTAGCTACATAAGGTTGGTCCAGTTTTGTCCCTTTCAGGGCCTCTGTTTCCCCATCTGTGTGTTTCAAGGTAGAAGGAAGTGATCTTTCAAGATTTTTCCCATTTCTAACATTCTGTTGTCCAGCTGTATGATTACACAAGGAGTGTGGATAATTCAAGCATTTCCCCTCTCCTAGTTTCAATTAGAGAAATGTTTTAAATGTTTTCCGGCTAGACAAAACGTCCTCTGTCACCCTTCTCCTCCTGCCCTCAGTCTTTCTCAGCATCAGGGTCTTTTCCAATGAGTCGACTCTTCACATCAGGTGGCCAAAGTATTGGAGCTTCAGCTTCAGCATCAGTCCTTCCAATGAGTATTCAGGGTTTATTTCTTTTGGGATTAACTGGTTTGATCTCCTTTCTGTCCAAGGAACTCTCAAGAGTCTTCTCCAACACCACAGTTCCAAAGCATCAATTCTTTGTTGCTCAACCTTCTTTATGGTCCAACTCTCACATCCATACAAGTCTACTGGAAAAACCATAGCTTTGACGATATGGGCCTTTGTTGGCAAAGTGATATCTTGGCTTTTTAATATGTTGTCTATACATGGGTTTAATTCCTGGGTTGGAAAGATCCCCTGGAGAAGGGAAAGGCTACCTACTCCAGTATTCTGGCCCGGAGAATGCCATGAACTGTATAATCCATGGGTTTGCAAAGGGTAGGCCACAACTGAGCGACTTTCAATTTCAGGTTTGTCATAGCTTTCTTTCCAAGAAGCAGGCACCTTTTAATTTCATGGCTGCAGTAACTGTCCACAGTGGTTTTGGAGCCCAAGAAAATAAAATTTGCCACTATTTCCATTCTTTCCTTATCATTTGCCATGAAGTGATGGGACCAGATATCATGATCTTAGTTTTTTGAATGTTGAATTTTAAGCCAGCTTTTTCACTCTCCTCTTTCACTTTCATCAAGAGGCTCTTTAGTTCATCTTTACTTTCTGCCATTAGGGTGGTGTCATCTGTGTATCTGAGATTATTGATATTTCTTCCAGCAATCTTGATTCCAGCTTGTGCTTCATCCAGCCCAGCATTGTGCATGATGTACTCTGCATATAAGGTAAATAAGCAGGGTGACAATATACAGCCTTGACGAACTCCTTTCCCAATTTGGAACCAGTCCATTGTTTGATGTCCAATTCTGTTACTCCTTGACCTGTGTGCAAATGTCTCAGGAAGCAGTTAAGGTGGCCTGGTATTTCCATCTCTTTAAGAGTTTTCCACAGTTTGTTGTAATCCACACTGTTAAAGGCATTAGCATAGTCAATGAAGTGGAAGTAGATGTTTTTCTTGAATTCTCTTGCTTTTTCTATGATCCAATAGATGCTGGCAATTTGATTTCTGGTTCTTCTGCCTTTTCTAAACCGAGCTTGAACAGCTGGAAGTTCTTGGTTCACATACTGTTGAAGACTAGCTTGAAGGGTTTTGAGCATTACCTTGCTAGCATGTGAAATGATTGCAACTGTACAATAGTTTGAACATTCTTTGACATTGCCTTTCTTTGGGATTGGAATGAAAACTGACCTTTTCTAGTCCTGTGGCCTCTGCTGAGTTTTCTAAATTTGTTGGCATATTGAGTGCAGCGGTATAACAGCATCATCTTTTAGGATTTGAAATAGCTCAGCTGGAATTCCATCGCCTCCACTAGCTTTGTTTGTAGTGATGCTTCCTAAGGCCCACTTCACCTCATACTCCAAGATGTTTGACTCTAGGTGAGTGATCACACCATTGTGGTTATTAAGACCTTTTTCTATAGTTCTTCTGTGTATTCTTGCCACAACTTCTTAATCTCTTCTCCTTCTGTTAGTCCTTGCTGTTTCTGTCCTTTTGCCCAATTTGTGTGAAATGTTCCCTCGGTATCTCTAATTTTCTTGAGGAGATCTCTGCTGCTAAGTTGCTTCAGTCGTGTCCGACTCTGTGCAACCCTGTAGATGGCAGCCCAACAGGCTCCCCTGTCCCTGGGATTCTCCAGGCAAGAACACTGGAGTGGGTTGCCATTTCCTTCTCCAAAGAGATCTCTAGTCTTTCCCATTCTATTGTTTTCCTCTATTTTTTTGAATAGTTCGCTTAAGAAGGCTTTCTTTTTTTATTTTTTTAATCTCTCCTTACTATCCTTTGGAACGCTGCATTCGGATGGGTATAGCTTTCCTTTTCTCCTTCGCCTTTTGCTTCTCTTCTTTTCTCAGCTATTTGTAAGGCCTCTTCAGACAACCATCTTGCCTTGCTGCATTTCTTTTGGGGGAATGGTGTTGGTCACCATCTCCTGTACAATGTTACAAACCTCCATCTGTCATTCTTCAGGCACTCTGTTTATCAGATCTAATCCCTTGGATCTATTTCTCACTTCCACTGTATAATCATAAGGGATTTGATTTAGGTCATATCTGAATGGTCTAGTGGTTTTCCCTACTTTCTTCAATTTAAGTCTGAATTTTGCAATAAGGAGTTCATAATCTGAGCCACAGTCAGCTCTTGGTCTTGTTTTTGCTGACTGTACAGAGCTTCTCATCTTTGGCTGAAAAGAATATAATCAGTCTGATTTGGGCATTGACCATCTGGTGATGTCCATGTGTACAGTCGTCTCTTGTGTTGTTGGAAGAGGGTGTTTGTGACCAGTGCATTCTCTCATGCACGCCAGAGACTCTTGGAGGGCACAAACAAAACCTTGTGCACACCAGGACCCAGGGAAAGGAGCAGTGACCCCCACAAGAGACTGAACCAGACCTGCCTGTGAGTGTTTAAGGGTCTCCTGTGGAGGTGCAGGTCTGTAATGGGCTGCTGCGGGGACAGGTGCACTGGCTACACAGTCCTGGGACGTGCAGCACGCAACGTAAGTCCTCCTGGAGGTGGTCACCGTTAGCTCCCCCATGAGGTCACCATTAGCGCCCCCCCCATAAAGCCACCAGGCGAGTGATCCACAAACTGGAACCTCATAGACAGTGTGAAAAGGCAAAAAGATATGACACCGAAAGATGAGCTTCTTAGGTCGGTAGGTGTCCAGTATGTTACTGGGGAAGAACAGAGAAGTAGCTCCAGAAAGATTGAAGAGAGAGACAAAGCAGAAATGATGCCCAGTTGTGGACGTGTCTGGTGGTGAAAGTAAAGTCCAGTGACATAAAGAACAGCATTGCATAGGAATGTGGAATGGTAGGTCCATGAATCAAAGTGAATTGGTTAAGCTAGAGTGAGTCTGATAGAAAAATCCAGAATTCTTTAGGGGCTGTGGTCCTGCGTCAGCAGCATTCATATCACCTGGAGACTTCTAAGAGATGAATCTCAGGACCCACCCTGGATCTGCTGAATCAGAATCTGTGTTGTAATTAGATGCCCAAGTGATTTGTGTGCACGTTAGGGTTCAAGACACAACTATTATAGGAAGGGCTATTCTGCAAAGAAAGATTTTGGCTTATATTTTTCTATTGTTGGATATAAAAGCCAAATACCTGATTTGTTAATCGGTGAATTGATTCTTCCAAATTTTCCTGGATATCCCTTGCTTTCTACAACATGATGTATATACTTTTGTCCTTTAGAGACTGAATAAAAGAAGAGGGAATTGGTTCATGTCACATAATCTGAAGCTTCTGGACTGGGGAAATTGATGACAAAACTCACCCTCTGTTTTCCAGTGCTGACGTGGAGACAGAGTTTCAGGTGAAGTAGAAGAGAATGGCTTTATTGTTTTCTCAGGCAAAGGGGGCCACAGTGGACTAAAGTTCTTGAAACTGCGTGTACCACCCTGGAGGGGTTAGTGAGGAGTTTTACAGTCAGCTCATGGACATTCCTCTGACTGGTTGGTGGTGAGGTAAGAAGGAGTCAGCATCATCAGTTGTTTCGTTCCAGCTGGGCTGATGTCTGTGTGCTTGCAGGCAATATGCAGGTAACTTCTCCCTGGTGGTGGTTCCAGTCTCTGTAAAACAACTCAAATGATGTGGCTCAGAATATTGTCTGTAGTCCTTAAGGAAGAACCAAAGGTCCTTGACTTTTTTTTTTTTTTAAGGACTAAGCTGTATATTATTGCCCNTGGAAAAGACTCTGATGCTGGGAGGGGTTAGGGGCAGGAGGAGAGGGGAACGACAGAGTATAAGATGGCTGGAGGGTATCACTGACTTGATGGAGATGAGTTTGGGTGAACTCTGGGAGTTGGTGATGGACAGGGAGGCCTGGCGTGCTGCAATTCATGGGGTCGCAAAGAGTCGGACATGATTGAACTGAGCAACTGAACTGAACTGAAGCTATTATTATTTCTTCCTTTTGTATTTTCTCACCTCTCTGATTAAATTTTTGACTAAAGTTTTTCTACAGATGAAAGGCAGGTGAAGGACATGGTGGGGTTGCAGGGGTGGTCTATTCTGGGAAGAGTCTGCTCACTTCCAAGGGATTCATGTTGGAGTCCATCACACATGAGAATGCAGGACCTAGTGGTAAAACAGCGAACCCCCACTGCCCTCCAGTGTGTTTCTCTTACTGAACCATGGTTTGGCTGCATGTACCCCAGCTCAAGGGCGTCGTGTGTTATGTGGATCCTACTCTTGTTGCAGGAGGAAATGAGCACCCCTCCTCTCCTATAAGGAGAGGAAGTAGATTTGACTGGTCAAGGACAACTTTCTCGGGTAAAGGAGTGGCAGAGGGTGTCTTGAGGTGGGAGCAGGCTTGCCCAGCGGGAGGGGATGGCCTGGGTGCCACCATGGAAACTTGCATAGATGCACCAACCAATTCTGCACCAAGTTCTGCTCACTCCCTACTCCCCCAGCTTCCCTCCCTCCTCCTCCAGGAACTTGGCTCAGAGGTTACTGCTGCTGAGTCAGCTCTCACTGCAGCCAGCTGATGTCTCTGCCTCGGCCAGCCAGTCCTGCTGCCCTCCCCATGGGAGCCTTTCATCCCAGTGCCCTGGTGCACGCCTCCACTTACTTGGCCACTACTTGTTGAGGACAATTCCTGCATCCTCTGAAAGATGACTTGCAAGGGAAGCGTCCCTCTGGTGTCAATATTCTCTCAGTACCATCTCCCAGAAGCTCCAATGTAGCACTATGTTGGGCTTCAGAGCAAGCCCACACTCACCCTTCAGCATTTTAGTTTTAAATACATCCTCCTCCAAAGTCTGGGTCTTCTGAAACTCAACAATTCCATCTGTAGTCTCCTGCCAACACTTCCTGCAGAAGGTCAGGAAAACATTGACTGTTTTGTTCCCACTGATGACCCATGTACTGCCCCTTGTGGCACACCACAGTGGACCCTGAGCATCTTAAGCAGTGGTCCAGCAAATTGAACCTGTGAACATCTTAAGCATCTTATCTTAATGACTGGATCCTCAGCCACTGCCTGGATCCAGAATTCCTTGGAGGAGGCATTGTGAAGTTCTCAGACCTTTGTAAAACTTCCCAAGTGATTCTAGTATTTGGTGAGAATGGAGAGTAACGGCCAAAGAGCCACTGCCTGTGGGGGAGGTGTCGTTAGTCATTTTTATGTCCTCTTTGTGGTTTGGATATTTCTCTTTCTCACTTTGGCTTGCCGCATTGAAGCCCATATTTGGGACTTATGGGTGATACACAACTTTGTGAGGTTTATTGCAAGAGTCTTTGATTAGCAGCTCTAACTGCCTGCAGGGGCAGTTGCAAACTTGGAAATTTTACCATGACTCTTAAAATATGTGTTAATATTTAATAAAAATGGCCACATCTGTGGGACTCAGGGAGTATCAGTGTCAGCAGTTCCTCATTCAGAAAAGTGTTTACTTTTCTGACTTTTTTTTAGGTTTAAGCCTTGACAAATACTCAATTAAAATTTAATAGTCTGCATACCAGTTCTTGCTTTGGGGAGGTGTGATAATAAAGTTCTTAGTGCAAATCTCTTCAAAATAATTATAGTAACATGATACGGAATTTTTAAAAAATATCTTTTACACATTCCTGTATAGTTTTTCCCAGGGGTTCTGACTATTTCTGTTAATTATTTTAACCTATAGATGTTTCTGTTATATTGTCCAGTATGGATTTTATTTTTCATTTGATGTTAGCTCCAGTTATTAAATAAATAGGATGCAATGCTCTAAAGAGAGCCTTGCTTTGAAGATGAGCCTGAAATGTTTCTGCACTGGACTGTGGGAGAGAGGACAGTTAGGCTGAGGTAGATTCTAACATAAAACTGGAAATGGCTTTTACATTGTTAAAGTGATGATTCCATTGAACAGCTTCTCTTCGGCGTGCTGTGGAGGATTCCACACTTTCCATATTGTATTGGTAGTTGTGTTTTACATATCCTCTGGAACAGAAAGAAGGAACTGTATTGGTTAAATTCAGTAGGGAGTAGACTAGTCTTCCTAAAATCATGACTCTCCGACTTAATAATGGATTAACAACTCCTTTCTGCTGAGTCAGGTTTGGCTCTTTCTCCTGATGTTCAAATCTGTGTTCCAGCCGCCCCTGAATCATCTCGTGGGGCTGTAGTTCCAGATCTATTCAGCAGAGGCTGTCCCCTGCTGCAATGATACAGTTCTGCAGCCTTCCTCTGGACAGATCACGAGCTCTGCACTCCTATCTTTGTTCCTGACCTTGACCAAGCTCAGGATTCTTTCCTCCCTTCTGTTCAAAGACCAGCTGCAGTTTCGTTCTTCCCAGGAGCCCTTGATTGAATGTCTTCTTCAAGCTTAACATCTGTGAAATTTTGACAGTTAATTATACTTACTACCGTGTTGTCCTTCCCTTGTTTCTAAGTCTTCTTTTCTCAGCCAGATTAAAACTTCTTGCAAATGCACCGATTCTAATATTTTTCTATGATATCACCTAGGACTCATAATTTCAAAAACACTAATTGGAACAGAGAGATTCAGTATTCCAAAATATTCCAAAGTCTAGCAAAGCCCTCTGCTTTTGAGCTTCCAAATGAGTTCTTAAGTCCCAGTGGTTTGAGTCTATCCTGATATAACTTCAAGGTGCTACTTAGGTGTTGTTTTTTCTTAATTGTCACTTATAGGAATAAGTAAGTACAAAAAAAATAGCAAGAAAGTGAAATGACTTCATTTGTGAAAGAAAAGATACCTAGATTTTATCATTTTTTTCCAAGAGGAATTAAACCATCTGTGATTTTAGTGAACCAACCTAGGAAGTGAATGTTCACAAATAAAAATTGATAGTAAAGTAAAATGAAGCAAATCTCAGCATTAGGACAGTTTTAAGGAACAACTGAACTGCAGTCACTCAGTGCACATAAATGGGGATGTTTCTGTAGAGCCAATTTAAGCAGCTTTAGTAATTGGAANAGATGTGTATAAGAGACAGGTTTTAAGGAACAACTGAACTGCAGTCACTCAGTGCACATAAATGGGGATGTTTCTGTAGAGCCAATTTAAGCAGCTTTAGTAATTGGAAAGGAAGAATTATTCTTCATTCAGTCTCCTGTCTAATTGACCAGTAAATTTTAAAAATTAAGTCAAAATGGGTAAAACTATTTTAGAGATGATTCTCTCTTTTAATGGGAAAACATTTGCATTTTAATTATGTGTATTTTTGCATTTTTCACTTTGAAGTCTTCAAGATGGAAGTAATTCTAGAGACTCAAGGGTTAGCCAAATGCATTTTTGTGTTAATGTCCTATAGATTCTCCAAGCCACCCTTGCTCCTGGAACAGCCTGAACGAGGCTCACCTCAGTGAGCTCTGCTTAGGACAAACTCTGAATACCAATTCTGAACTCTTAAGTTCAGAGGGGAGAGGGGATGTTGTTGGTCTTGGGCTGGTTGTCCACCTTTGATCTAATTAGCTAGAGTGGAAATGGGAGTCTCTCCATACAAATGCCTAATACCTGACAACCCAACCTAAAGAAGAACAGTTCTAGAAATAATGGCACCAGTTTACATGTCTAAGGGATGTTTGTCCTCAGTCTGATCTCCCAGGGCCAGGACATCTGGACCCAAATTAATTTTGATTTAGGATACGTTTAAAAGCATATCTTGTGCTATGTGTTCAGTTGTGTCCAACGCCCTGTGTTCAGGGAGTCTTCGTGACTCCCATGGACTGTAGCCTGCCAGGCTCCTCTGTCCATGGAACTTTCCAGGCAAGAATGCTGGAGCAGTTTGCCATTTCATTCTCCAGGGGGTCTTGCTGGCCCAGGGATCAAACCTGCATCTCTTGTGTCTCCTGCCTTGGCAGGTGGTTTCTTTACCAAAGATCAGTAATTAAAGCTTCTCACTTTCTCAATTTCTTCTCTGACTTGTCCGTGAATTTGCCCAAATTAAAGTTCATTTAGATTTCTTTAAATGGTAGTGTTATTCGTGGTCTAAAGCATGGAACAGCTGCAGAAAGAAGTATTGGAACGGCTTGTGAAAACTGTGTGTGTGTGTGTCTATGTCTGTGTATGTGTGTTGTGTTAGGGAAAGCAAAAAAGAGAAGGAAAAGCTAATACACATTTAGAGGTAGAGAATTAAAATTATATCTTCCCACAGATGTATCAGGATTCTACTCTCCACATGAGTGACACTTGGATCAAAGTTCAGGAGCTAACCTGAATAAATAATTGAACTTTTCTTAGACTGACTGTGTTGAGGCAGGGAAAGCTGATGGTATGGTAACAGTTGAGTTAATATATGTGGTTTGCTAGGTGATCAGGGTCTGGAAATATCAGTTCTGACACTCACATACCTTTAAAATGGTCTCAGAATATCAAAGCAATTGAGTCATTTGGCTTGAGCCCTGTTTGATTATTTATGAGTAATTTGATGGTTTGAAATGATTAACCACTGTTTCACAGGAGAGGACAAACAAGGGCAATATGTTTTAAGGCAGTTATGTCATGTTTTACAATAGAAAATGTTTAGTTTTCAAAATCTGAAACTGCAAGATTACAAAGTGATACTAGCAGGGAGTCTGAACACCCTTGTGAGCTTAGGTTATTCAACTTGAAAAGCAAGAATTCAAACCCTTACATTTAACATTTGACACTTTCAAGAGTCCAATTTAGAACAGTGAATTCCTTCAACAGCTATTTTTTGAGCACCTACTGCACTTTTTTGAGCTGACAATGGAGACCTAGACTTTTTAAACCCCGGACTCCAATTTGGCAAATAGCTGGAGATTTGTTTTTTTTTTTGTCAATCATCTAGAGCCAAGGAAAAGTATTTCTAATGTTTGCTGTATCCCAAACCAAATAATGGTTTGGAATATATTCTTTTATGATGTCAACTTACTTCAGTATCATGCCTTAATTTCACTGTAGTTTGTTTTAATAATAAAAAGGAATCAGCTGCAACATAAGTTAAAAATCTCACTCAGTACTTACTTGTCTTTGGTGTTTTTAAGGAGCGACGCAAATTTGGTCCCTTAGGATGGAATATTCCTTATGAATTCAATTCTGCCGACTTTTCAGCCAGCGTTCAGTTTATTCAGAATCATCTAGATGAATGTGACATTAAGAAAGTGAGTGAAATTATTTCTTTTTGTTTGATTGTTTTCATTGCTGTCTTTAAGTCCAAATTCTAGAGACATTCGCAGTCTGGGAAATGCAGTGACCTTGCTAACGTTCCCCCCAGTTCTCCCAAACGGGAGCAGTCATTCCATTCACCTGTTTACTGGTCCAGCCATTTCCAGTCACACCTCTACTGCCCATCGGGGTGCACTGGGCTCTCCATTTCACACTTGTGCCCCCGGCCTTCACCCTACCTCTGTCTCTCCCAAGCACATGCACAACAGAGTCAGAGCTGTGATGGATGAACTTATTTTCAGAAACAGCACAGCCTTCTTCACGTCACACCACAGTGCCTCAGTGTATTTCCGGAGAAAGTGTACCTTGAGTCAGACTTTCCTTCCTTCATCTCACTCATGCTGTCTCAGAATCCTCAGAAGTGAGAATGTTATCTCCCAGCCCATGTGAAATTTCCTTTGCACCTCAAGTCACATCTTAACAGATGCTATGCAGATAAATAGCAGTGATTTGTAACAACGATCACTGGTCGTGTAGCACTTCACAGTTCTCAAGGTGCTCGTGCATGCAGGCTCTCATTTTTATTTTCACTACTGGGTGAGGCAGATACAGAAGGCATTACCATCATTCCCATTTTACTGATGAGGTACTCGGCTAAGGGCTTCCCTGGTGTCTCATATGGTAAAGAATCCACCTGCAATGCAGGAGACCTGGATCAGGAAGATCCCCTGGAGAAGGGAATGACCACCCACTCCAGTGTTCTTGCCTAGAGAATCCCATGGACAGAGGAGCTTGGCAGGCTACAGTCCATGGGGTTTCAAAGGGTCAGACAGGACTGAATGACTAACACTAGGCTAAAGAGAATAATGGACTTCCTCAGGGTCACTGAACTAAGATCACAAACTCAGTTCTTTCACATGTGTGATCCAAGGAGTTCAAAATCTGTTTTTTATTCTGTGATTTTGAGCGAGTTTATGAGCCTCTCAGAACCTGTTTCTTCACCTATAAAAAGGTCATGGTTTCCAAGAGGAATAAACAAGTTGGTATTTGTGCATGAAACCACAATGTATGGTGTGTAGTCAGGGCTCAGTAAATACGAGTTGCCTGTTGTCTCTCCCCCTCTTCCTTCTCACAGTGGATACCTTCTCACAAAGATAATCATAGGTTCTACACTACCAGTATGATGAGGGTGAGCCATGAGGAATTGTTATCTGGCTAGGGGAGAAATATAGAATCATACCATCATTTTCCCTAGAAATTACAAAGGGATATTAAATTTGAGTATGACATTTTGATGAAAAAATTATATGGGTTTTTATCTGTGATTGTTTATCATTTTTGTATGTACAAACGACAATTATCTTGAAATAGTTGCTTTGAAAGACAATGTAGCTGAAAAATAAAATTTTAACCAAGAGAAAGTAAATAAAAATCAAGCATCCTTACTTCTCCTATCCCAAATGTATTAAACTTTTTAAAAATAAAGAACTGTTAATATCTGAAATGTGTTGTTAGTATAAGATTGCTATGGATATTAATATATACTTTGATGCAATCATAGCTCACACAATGAGTCAGAGAAAGATTTCATTGTAGAAAAACCTTGTGAATAATTTGCTAGATGTTCTCATACAGATTCAGAAAATATATTACTGAGAAAGCATATTCAACCGTTGATTACTTGATTTTTCTCCTTTCCTCATTAAATGTGACTTTTTTCTGCTCTAACAGCTTGGCATTACTATAATGAACATAATAGGTAATTACATCCACAGACTGAAAAATAATCTTCTCTTTCCCCTACCTTAAATAATCAATGAGCAATATATTCACTGATGTTTACTATTGTAAGTTTTTCTTTGGTGAACAAACCAAAGCAATTTCAGTCGTGTAAGAGCAAAAGAATTATTAATATAAGATAATGAGTAATTTTAAATGCAGTCTAGCTAGTGCTTCCTTTTTCAGATCTTTCTTTTAGAGAAAGAATCGAAATGTTTAGAATTATCTGTTTGGCTTGACAACGAATAACTCTTTTCTATTGTTTAATAAAGGGTGTGTCGTGGAATACCGTTCGGTACATGATTGGAGAGGTGCAGTATGGGGGCAGAGTCACCGATGACTTTGATAAACGTCTACTTAACTGCTTTGCTAGAGTAAGTCAACTTAGAAAAAAATACCATAGATACACATCTCATTGCATCTTCCTATTAAATAAGAATATTTTTGGTTCATAACAGGTAAGCCAAACTGAAAGGGAAAAAATATAGAGCAGAGCCACTGAAAAGAATTGGCCAACCAAACCAAAACCAAACCAACTAGCAATCTACTTGTGGTCCAGAACAGAACAAAGGTCAACTCTCAGTGATCTATAATCTTTTCGGTATAGACTAGCTGCTCATGTCCACCTCCCCTCCTATAAAAATGTTGGACATAATACCTCTACCTTTTCCTCTGATTGCAAATCTTCAGGGCAATTTCAAGCCCCATGATAAGTGACTGGAGAATGAGCCAAAATTTGAGTTTTCTCATCTCTTTCCATTAGGACAGACAATTGAAAATTGATGAAGTGTTTTTTTTTTTTCCTCAGTGACCAGTAAAATCTGCATAGGTCTTATGAGTAAACGTTTTCTAGAAAATATTATCTCTTAGCAATTCTGGCTTTCACACCAAGAGTGAATGGTATAACTACATCTGCTGCTGCCGCCAAGTCGTTTCAGTCATGTCCGACTCATAGACGGCAGCCCATCAGGCTCCCCTGTCCCTGGGATTCTTCAGGCAAGAATCTACCAGGCTCAAATTGTTCTTAAAACTTTTACATGTTAAAGATGCAATATACATTACCTAAGTGGAAAAAAAAATCAGATATAGGAGTATTTTATGGTTATTTGGGTTGTTTGTATTAGGATCTAAATTGGTAATTCAACAATAAAAAATAAGCTCTGGGGGTATTTTGGTAAACTGGAGTTTGACCAGAAATCTGAATTGTTTTTCAACCTTTACTAAGGTTTTTCTTAAAACTGTATTTGGAGAAAGGTGGATGATGATAANTTGTATTAGGATCTAAATTGGTAATTCAACAATAAAAAATAAGCTCTGGGGGTATTTTGGTAAACTGGAGTTTGACCAGAAATCTGAATTGTTTTTCAACCTTTACTAAGGTTTTTCTTAAAACTGTATTTGGAGAAAGGTGGATGATGATAAGTGTTGGTAAGGATATGCAGAAGCAGATCTCCAGGGAAGTAATTGAGCAAAACTTAACTGAAATTAAATGTTATGAGTAGATACATCCCAGAACATTTCTAGGGGGAAAAAAACCCACATATGGAAATGTATAAAAATGTCGTGGCAAGACTGAGCACAGAGCTGCAGGCGACCATTGTCAGTTGGGTTCTCCGGAAGTGGACTCTTTGATGGATTCTGCCTGTGGCCCTCCCTTCCCCCAAGGGCATGATCTTGGTTGAGGCAGCTCCCTTCCAGGGCGACTCCTGGGAGGGACAATGTTGTGAGCCCTCAGTAGCCAGTACTCCAGACAGCTGGGGGAGCCAGTGCCTGGGTCCTGGAGAAGGATTTGGTGGCACATCACAGCATCCACTGTGGAGATGAACAAGCCTAAGAGAACAGATAAGAAGCCTGAGAGAATAGATAAGCAGCAGTGGGTGAGCACAGGTCTTACCATCGCTCGCCCTTCAAAGGTGCATGGTGGCACTGCGTCATATCCAGGGTGTGTGATGGGACCACTCTCTGAGCCAGAATCCCACTCGTGAGTGTATGTCGCAGAGTAAGTCTCAGGCAGGTTTGTGGACATGCACAAAGACGTTCTCCGTAGTTTTGTTTGGGAGAGTGGAAAGTTGAAAGCAACCTCTCAACCTGGGAGTCCGTCAGGTTGAGGAGTTAGAGGAGTTAAATGAGGAGTTAGAGGAGGAACCGAGGAGTTAAACGTTGCATGCCTGTCATGGAATACAATGCAGCACTTGGAAGAAATGGTCCATATGACATCATGCATAAATCTTAGGAACATAGCGTTGAGTGCAGAGCTTTCAAAAATAAAACGAGACTTATAGAGTGGTACCTGTATAATTTCTCAAGGATAAATACATACTTTCAAGGACATATATCAAGTATATTTAAATAGAAGCCTCCAAAGAGGAGACTAGGAGTGTATATAAGGGCTAAATGGGAAAAACTAAAATGAAAAGGGTCTAGAGACCTGAGAATAACAAAATACAAGAATATGATGAATTTGCCTCTGTATCTGAGATTTAAAAGAGGAAAAAAAAAAGATGTCTTAGTAAGCATATTTGTTAGAATAATTGTACAAGTACCTAAATTACAGTTTTGGCACTGGAAACTGTGAAAAGTGGGTAGATTCTGGACATATTGTACAGATACCACCAGCAGAATGCTGATGGGGAAGGAAGGGGCGGGGTCAAGGATCACTCCTAGTTTTGACCTAAGTAACTGGATGGAGAATGGGATTATTTACAGAGAAGAGAAAGAATTTCTGGGGAAAGAAATTTTGCTGGGGTGGAAATTTCCTAATTTTTGCTTTTATATGCATATATCCTCTGTTTTCATCATGTAACCTATGAGATGCCTACTGGACATCCAAGTGGAGATGTTTAAGACTGAAAGTTCCATAAAAGCAGGGACTTCACCTGTTTGCATTGCTGTACCTGGAATGGAGCTCTCACATCGTAGGCACTCTATAAATATTTGTTGAATAACAGAATGGATGAAGATGAACAGGCAGTTGGATTTACAGGGTGGTGCTCAGGAGAGAGTTCAGGGCTGGAGAAAATGATTTGGAATTTGTCATATATAGATGGTCACACAGAGTCGGACACGACTGAAGCGACTTAGCAGCAGCAGCTGCAGCAGATGGCATCAGGAGATGACATGAAACCATCATCTAAGAAGAAAGTGTAGAGAAAAGGATGAAAAAAGAAAAGAAACAGGACAAATTCCTGAGTTCTTTAATATACTTTAATGTATCAAAAAAGAAGAAATGTCAATTGAGAGAGGTCAAGGAAGATAAGGCAAGGGAACTGGCCTTTATTGACTTTTAATACTGATTATTTAGTATTTGCCTGATATTAAAAATTTTACTTACTTTTAAAAATACGTGAGTGTATGCATGCTAACTCATTTCAGTCATGTCCAACTCTTTGCAGCCCCATGGACAGTAGCCCACCAGGCTCCTCTGTCCATCGGATTCTCAGCAAGAATACTGGAGTGGGTTGTCATGCCCTCCTCCAGGGGATCTTCCTGACCCAGGGATCAAACCTGCATCTGTTAAGTCTCCTGCATTGGCAGGATGGTTCTTTACCACTGGTGCCACCTGGGAGACTCCTAAAAATTTATATAAGACAGCTCAATATAGAAAAATATCAACATTCAGCTTAATGTCTTCAAACAGAATGTGGGTGACTAGGGAGGCAAAGGCTTGTCATCTACTGCCACTTTACCTGGTCCGAGTTCCCTGAGGGAAAATTGCTTCAGTTGAAAACCAGAGCCTTTAAATCGGATCCTCTGTCACTGTGACTTGCAATTTGGAGCTTTGAATCCTTGTCTGTTTTCTCTGTTCTCAGCATCTTATGGCCTGTGTCCCTTAAAACCAGTAATTGTAGAACTTTGCTCTTTGTCCTTGAAGAATGTCTTCTTATTTTTATAGGCTACCTTTCAGAGTCTCCTGAAGTAACTCCATGTAGATTTCATATTCTGTATTTTGATTACACCAAAAACGTCCTTCAGATTTGGTGAAACTCAACTGTTTTTGTGGTTTTAAGTCTAGCTATTTGTGGATTTACTCTTTATTTTTTTGAACTTTATCAAAGAAGTGGAAAAACAAGAAGAACGTTCGTTTTGCTTTCTTATGCATATGTCACCTGGCAGCTCAGAGCTCAGTGTGGTCATTTGCTGTCTGTGTGCTGAAGACCCCATGGCCTCTGCTACCCTTGTCATCTGCATCACTAAAAACCTCATCTTTCTAAATAATGACTATAATCATAGCACTGTTTTCTTTGATGACTTTCAACTGCTCCCCATTTTTTCAGTTATGCACCGGTCCTCTACTTGACATCCACAGTCATCCATAATATGACGTCACTTCACTTTTTCTGTCTGATCTCTTCCCTCTATGTTATGTTTATCTTAGGGTAAATACACTGGTTTCGTCATGTACCCAACCTGCCTTACATCGTTGCATCTGTTATTCTATACCTTTGCATGTGTGGTCTCCCAGTCACAAGTTCGTTTGCTAAAATCCTATCCTTCGAGGTATATCTCCAAAATCACCTCCTAGATAAAGCTTTGCCTGACGTCCATCTGGCTCTTCTTTCTTCCTGGCTCACCTCCTTAGTACTTTGCCTATTTTTATTTCCTCTGTCTCTTACCTTAGTGCACTTTGTATTGTGGTGATTATGTAACTGGCTTCTCTCTCTACTGGGTCACAAGCTCCTTGAAGGAAAGGACTGCGTGTCTCGTCTTTGCAATCTGTTCCTGTTCTAAGCTCAATGCCTTGTGGACAGGAGTTGAACAGAATAGAACTGTGAAGAATAAAATAGGGAGAACCAGGGAACAGGGTGTTTCAGAGCAATCGCTGGACCTAAAAAGAGCTGGAAGAGGTAGGATGTGAAGGGAAGATAATAGAGGAAGTGTGACCAATTGAAGGAAATCACAGTCCCCATTTCTTTCCACATGGAGTCCTCTGAGTGATTCGGACATCCAGCCTGCATCCCTGCTCTTCCCATCATCTCATTATTTCCCTCCCTTCTGTGAAAATCACTCCTTTAGAAGTCATTGCCTCAAAACAGGCCAGGCTCATAGGCATTCAGCATTTTTTTTCCCTCCAGTTCAGAATAAGTCTATCCACACCAAGTATTTATTTGTTCTCTTGCTGTTATCTTATGGATAATCAGTTCATACAAAATGAGAAAGGGATGTCTTAAGGCAAACAATAAGATGGTTGGATATACTTGCTTCTTGTGTCCAGGGACATAACTTAATTAACAGAGGGTACTCTCCAGCTTGGGGTGGGAGGGGAGATATTTGTCAGACGTTTTCCTGGGTGTACGGTGTTCAGTGCCACTGCGGGCCACGCTGAGCACAAGCGTAAGCCCCCAGGCACGAGCCCTGTTTCTGGGGAGAAGGGAGGCAGTGAAAATGCCCAGATGTGCTCTCGTGTGTGTGTGTGTGTGTGTGTGTGTGTGTGTGTGTGTGAGTGTCTGTGTCTGTGTATGTGGTTACTGCTTCTGCAATCCGTTCCCCTGCCTTTTTAAAGTGAACTCAAGGTTTGTCCGATTACTCCAGTAGAGAGTGGGCTTGCAAGGCTGGCTCTCTTCTCTTCACCCTTAGAAATGATCTTCTTTGGTGTTAAACAGAGACCGGCTTTCATTGTTCTTATATTGTGGCCTTTATCTTTCCTTAATCTATGTCTAACTATGCTTCCCAGGTGGCTCGGTGGTAAAGAATCCAGCTGCATTGTAGTGCAAGAACCACAGAAGTGGGTTTGATCCCTGGGTTGGGGAGACTCCCTGGAGGAGGAAATGGCAAACCTCTCCAGTATTCTTGCTGGGATAATCCCATGGTGGGCTACAGTCTGTTGGGGTCACAGAGAATCGGACATGACTGAAGCAACTGAGCATGCACGCATATGTCTAACTATACTATCAGTGGTTTTTTTAAGGATCTTACAAACCCAATATAAAAAATGCTTAAAATGGAAATAAGGTGACTCTATCTCTTTGACAGTGGCAGTTTGGGGTTTTCATTTAGATATTCATCAATTTATTTCTCCTATTTTCTCTCCGATATAGGTCTGGTTCAGTGAGAAGATGTTTGAACCGTCGTTCTGTTTTTATACAGGGTATAAAATCCCTGTGTGTAAAACCTTGGATCAGTATTTTGAATACATCCAGTCATTGCCATCTCTAGATAACCCCGAAGTCTTTGGGCTTCACCCAAACGCTGATATCACGTAAGTTCCCAGCATTTTTTAATTTGAAAGGATATAACCCAGCCTGGAAAAGTCTGTGCACTTCATTTGCTCTCTTAATCTCTCTAGTTTCCCTCCTTTTTATTTTACTGTGAAAAACAGTAGTGTCACTTCCTATCTCCCAATTACAATTTTGTCCTGTCTTGGCCTGCTTGCCATCACTAAATCCTGCTGCTCTGGAGTTTATGACAGTGTTAAAGCTCTAATTTATGCATTGATTATTTCTCCTCTGTTGTGTCATAAAACCAGTTGGTGTTCCTGGTCTTGATGCCACTGATCTGGTAGGACGGTAGCCTCCTAGTTCTTTGCCTTTTATCTGAAAAAATATATTAAAAATAATGGTCATAAACAGAATGTAAGAGGTTCAGGAGGGCAGTGAGAAGAGGAGGACATGTATTTCTGTGGATCCTCTCAGAGATGGACCCTCTCTCTCTGCTCACTCACCTGCATCCTTGTGTAAGTAGCTGCCTTGGAGGGCAGGATGTTGTGTGCACAGGTGCAAAGGACGCAGATGCAGAGCCCAGGAAGAAGGGCTCCGCATGATGTCCCTGCCCTGGTCACTGTGGTGAGAGGTGGTAGGGAAGAGATAAGACATGCATCCAGTCCCAGGCCCCTTCTCAGGCCCGTCCTTTGGATGAGATCTCACTCCCTACCTGAACCCAAGACCACCCAGCTCCACAGAGAGGACTCCAAGAAGCCCCAGCTGAGAACCTCCCTGGATGTTCATGCCTGGGGCTCACTGACCAAAGATCAAGAGTTTCTGTCCAGCAGAGTGGCTCGTTTCAGGAAATGGAAGAAACCAAGACTCCTGCTGCAGATTCTAAGCCGTGACAGCTGGGAGGAGTGAGTCGTGCCTCACTCCTGGTCACTCACCTGCAGCGGCAGGTCCAGCAGCTCTGCGATGGGGTGTGGACATCTCCACCTCCCGGTTCTCTGTCCTGGCCTAGCATCCCTGCTCCCGCTGTATCTTCTCTCCACCCCGAGCATGCTCCCTGCCCCAGAACGAGGCTTGGCCTCCTGGCCTCTTTGTCACTCACATTCATTCTCACCCCTCCACATCCTCTAAACTCTATCACGCCTCTTTTCATCTTCAAAGTCACGGGCGTGACCCCCAAAGACCCACCAATGGCCATCACTCGTTTCAGACCCCTTGACAGAGCAGTTATGGTTCTTTGGTGGCAGCTCTAGGTGTTAGAGNATTGTAATTAAACCGCATATTCTGTCTCTCCATGCTCAGTGTGTAGCTCTTTAAACCCCTGTGAATATGTCAGACCAGACGACTGGAATTCGCTCAGGTCGAATCTTTTCAGTTCTATCTGTGGAATCAAACCATCAAGAGGAAATAATATCACACCTGCTGTCCTGACCCTGATGGCGGTTGTTGCTGTTCAGCTGCTCAGTCCTGTGTGACTCTCTTGCGACCTCATAGACTGTAGCCCACTGGGCTCCTCTGTCCGTGGCATTCTCCAGGCAAGAATCCTGGAGTAGGTTGCCATTTCCTTCTTCAGGGGATCTTACCCACCCTGGGATCAAACCGGTGACTCCTGCATTGCAGGCAGAATCTTTACCACTGAGCCACCTGGGAAGCACTGACCTTGATGGTAACTCGACACAAAGTCACACTCATCTTTCCTGAGCTTCTATTTGAGACTTCAAATGTTTGCAAACCTACAATTTAGACAAGTGAATAAGCAGTGTTCACCAAAAGCACGAGTCTGAAACTTAGCTTTTGGCAATAACTGCAAATTAAGCCACCGATCCATTTTTTTAACCTACTAATTTTGCATATGCATATGACGTGCAGTGTCTACACTGGTGTGGAAAAACAGGTCTGACTTATTAATAAAAATAATGGACCTTAAGAAGATCTGACCTCAAGCTGCCTGATTTCGCATCCTATGGATTGAGTAGCCCTGAGCAAGTTGCTTAGCTTCACAAGAAAATGGGGACAAGGATCCTGTCTGCGTCACTGTGTCATAGTAGGAGCTAAATTTTAAAGTGCAGAATAAAGTATTTAGCAGAGCCTGTCATTCCATACACTCCAGCTATTATGTCTATTAACACTGTCGTTTTGCACACATGACCTCATAGACTTCTCAAGTGTAACTCAAATTGTATCATGGCTGAAACCACATCAGAATGTGTCCATGGCTATAAACCAAAAGGGTAGGAAAAGTCACATAATCAGAAATACTAGATTTTTCTGGNATGACTGATGTCCCCCTTCTCTCCTAGAGAAACAGAACTGTTCACCACCATCTCCTAAAACCTAACTCATTGCCGGGTACACAGTAAATCTTTATTGAATGTATGAATTTTAAGGATAAGTAGTTGCATTTAGATAAGTGCTGCCTATACATCACTTTGGGAACCATAAAACAAGTGGGAAAGTGAGAAGACAAAACAGAAAAGACCCAAGAAATTTAATAATTTATAATTCAGAGAAGAATTATGAGCAGTGCTCTTCATGCTAAAAAATTGCCATATAATGGAGGATGCTTAGGACCAGTCCATAAGCAGGGGAGAATAAAAGGAGGTGGGCTTCTTGTTCAGCTTGAGGGGTTTAGGTTAGTGCAGGCAAGGCTGGCTAGCACTGCTTTGGCTTATTAAAGGCATTCATGGAATCTTTTTCCCTGAAGACAAAGAACTTTGATTTCTGTGATGTTCTTGATGTCCTAATAGGAAGAAGTAGAGCTGATCTCAAGTTTTTTCATTCCCGTAGATCGATGGTAAAGTTTCCTTTTTTTTTGGCTGGATTTGACTTAAGTGATTCATCATTTCGTTCTAGCGTGATAATTATCTCTGAAGGTGCATTTTCCTGCTGCATTCTGAACAGTGCAGTTCTTTTTGTCAGTTACCAGAGTAACACCGCTTCTGCTGTGCTTGAAACAATTACCAACATCCAGCCCAAAGAGAGTGGCGGCGGCGTGGGAGAGACCCGGGAAGCCATTGTTTACAGGTTATCTGAAGACATGCTGAGCAAGCTGCCTCCTGACTACATTCCCCACGAGGTGAGCTCCGCTTTCCGCAGGCGCGCAGGGCTTCACTGGGTTCCACAAGGCTGAGCACAGTCCTCGGACAGCACGCTTCAGTCACTTCCTCTCCCTGCTCAATCTTTTATCACTTTTTGGCTTTCTCTTGCTTACCCTTGCTCAAGCCTCTTGCAAAATTACAATCTGTACTTTTCTTTTCTATTTCATTTTCTTTCTTAATTGCCTCTTCTGAACCCTTTGCCCATCTTTGGGTTCCACTGTCTTTGGGTTTTTTAACCCTCTGGAATGGGACTCTCCCTGTCTGGCTTACCCAAGCCTGCCTTGTCCCATTATTTAAATTGAGCCTTTGCTTCTCTCTCTTGCCCTCCATACGTCTTATTCTCCCTGTCCTTTCAGCCAGGTAATAGGAAAGCAAGCCATTTACATGAATTCACTCTCCAGTTTGGATGGCAATAATTTTCTACTTCTTGAACCTCGCAGATGTTTGCTTGTTAATCAACATCGGTTTTTCTCAAAAAAAATTTTTTAAGTGGTCTCAAGACCACTTTACAAAATAATCAAGGACCCCAAATAGCTCTTACTTTTATGGATTATCGGCATGAGTGCTCAGTCATGTCCAACTCTCTGTGACTCCAAAGACTGTGGCCCGCCAGGTTCCTCTGTTCATGGANAAATTTTTTAAGTGGTCTCAAGACCACTTTACAAAATAATCAAGGACCCCAAATAGCTCTTACTTTTATGGATTATCGGCATGAGTGCTCAGTCATGTCCAACTCTCTGTGACTCCAAAGACTGTGGCCCGCCAGGTTCCTCTGTTCATGGAATTCTCCAGGCAAGAATACTGGAATGGGTTGCTATTTCCTTCTCCAGGGGATCTTCCCAACCCAGGGATCAAACCCGGGTCTCCTGCATTGCAGGAAGATTCTTTACTACTTGAGCCATTGGGGAAGCCTATATATGGATCATATTGACTGATATTTAATATATTATAAATGTAAACTAAAATTTTAAAAATATTAATTTATTGTGAAATAACATTAATAAATCCATCACATGGTAGCATAACATTTATATTTAAAAAAATAAATGTATTTCCAAAACAAAACCATTCAAAGAGAAAGTGAGGGTTTTGTACATCTCTTTAATGTCTGGTTTACTAGAAGACAGCTGGACCCTTGTATCTGCTGGTACATTCCGTCTGCTGTTACACCACAGGTCAGGTCATGCAGCCTTTAGACACTCCTCGGTGAAGGCAAGTAAAAAGTCAAATGATGTGTTAGAATTACTACAAAAAAAAATTAACTTCATGGACCTCCTAAAAGGAGCTCAGGAGCTTTAGGGGTTCCACACCACACTTTGAGAACTGCTGATCTTAATAAATCTTTAATTGTGGTAAAATTTCTGGGCAGTCTGAAAGTCCTGTAAGACATCCTCCTTCTTCAAGCAAGAAGATAGGCCATCCAGGGCCTCCTCTTTCCTATTCTCAGTCTCCATCCCTCGCTGCTGATGGCGAGCTTCACGTGAATCCAAGACTGGACTGAGGCAATTTTAACTTTTCAACCAAAAAGTGAGAGGCTGATGCCCTCATGGAGGTATTTCTCTGGCCCTGTGTCTCCCCTGTCCGGCATCCCCGAGGCTGGGAGATGTGGCTGCCTGGGCTACAGCCCTCCCACCTGCAGTCAGTGCCCCCAGCAATAAAAACATTTTCTTGCTTCTTAAAACAGTTTTTGCTTCTGATGTGTAGATGGGTACCAAGAATTTGGCTAAGATACTGAAATCAGTGACTTCACATAGAGATGATTATAGTCAGGGAAGAAAAATGATTTTAAGTGGATAAGTATTATAAGTCCATACTTTGTGTGGTCCATTGTAAACGATCAGAAGACAGATGAGGCACAACACCTGTCTTCAAAGATTTTTGTTTTTTTAATATAAATTTACTTTAATTGGAGGCTAATTACTTTACAATATTGTATTGGTTTTGCCATACATTGTCATGAATCAGCCACGGGTGTACATGTGTTCCCCATCCTGAACCCCCCTCCCACCTCCCTCTGGCATGTGAAAGTGAGATAAAATGCATTCTCTGTGACTAGACTGCAGATTTGTATTACCAGAGGAGAGTTTCAAGACCTTGGGATAATTTGAGCTGCTTGGGGTTAGTTGGGACTACTTCACCAAGATCTCTGTTCTGTCATCACCCCAGCAGAATCTGAGTGGGAGGGGTGTCCCTAAATGTACTATTAGATGGGAGGGAGTTTGTACTAAGAGACATCTAAAGCAGCCTCCTCTTCCAGGATTACTTACTTTTTAGTGTCCTTTTACAGAAGAGATGTGTTCTTAAAAATGTGGCTGTCAGGTACATTTAGTTAATTGAAACATAATTACAGTATTGACTTAAAAATGTATTACTGTAGAAAAGACTAACTGGTTTCAGGAACATAAAAATTCTATGTAAGAGTACAGCAAATATTTTACTTATTAATAAGAAAAATTTAAGCTGAAACAATAATGATACTGAAAGTAAAATCTGTTCTGATTTTAGATTTTCTAGAATCTAAGTTTTAAGACACATGAAGCACGTGTCTATAAGTGTCGGGCAAGGTGATTTGTTGGGGCTGTTAGCATATCAAAGCTACCAGGGCTATTGATTTCATAGTGAAGCCAACACCTGGGCTTGATTTCTCACTTGTGTTGGTTGCAAAAGTGTTTCCATAATTTCCCTTTTCCTTAAAATGTTAATTTCCACAACGCAGTCATGATCTAAGCAGGATGATATAAAGGCTATTTAGCCACTGGTGGCTGAAGGGCTCAAGATGAGAACAGAGCAACGGAGCCTGCAAAACTGTAAGTTCTGGAGCCAGGAATTTAGGTGACTACCTGAAGGTTGGTATGTCAGACTGGGTTAGAGACCTCCACTGGCACGTTTAAGGGGCTTCCCAGGTGGCTCAGTGGTAAAGAATCTGCCTGCCAAGGCAGTAGACCCAGAAGACTCGGGTTTGATCCCTGGATCAGGAAGAGCCCCTGGAGGAGAAAATGGCAACCCATTACAATTTTCTTGCCTGGAAAGTCCCATGGACAGAGGATCCTGGTGGGTTACAGTCCATGGAGTCGCAGAGAGTTGGACACAACTGAGCAACTGGGCATGCACGCTGGCGTATGTAACCAGGATCTCAAGATCACTTGCTCAACCTGTGCAGGCAGTCCCATCCAGGTGTTCAGTTTCACATCGCTGTTCCCCTCTTGTCCCTCACACACTAGAAGCAGCCCAGCTGCAGTTAATCAGAGATGGCCACTGCTGAGTAGGAAACATGGGCACCATGCCAGAAAACCTGTTCTGTAACATGAGGAGGGAGGCCGGTCCAGATGAGCCTAGAGCCCATCTGTCTCTAGTCTCCCATGAGGGAGACTCCTCCTCTTCAAGAGGAGGCAGTGGGCATCCAAGAATGCTGCAGTTCCCTGGCTTTCTGGTGACTCTGTGGACCGGTGCCTCATTCCCAGTTGCCCTCCTACTCCATGTATCCATCCTCACCCCTCCTGTTCTGGCATTTCTTTGATTGTGGCCCACAGAAAGTTCAGATCTCTCAAGAGTTCTTGCCAGTATTCATAGTCAGTCTTTTCTGGGGCATATGTCACTGAATTGAAATGTGTATATGTATTGGCCTATTTCCCAATAATTGTTATATTTTATTGTTCCTGTGACCAGATGCTTTTATATTGATCTCTTCAAAATAACCAATAAATTATATACCAGAAGGAAAAAATGACAGGTGCTTTATGGCCCTTCCACAAAATCAAATATTTTCATTGATTAGATTATGAAAGGCTCTCTTTAGTCACCCTAGCCAGAGCAACAACAGTCAGGATACTGCAGCCAATCATATTTATTGGTAACTGTTCTGTGAAGATTTTGGCTGTATTCACTTTCTGTGACATTTCTAATAATGGTTCTACAAGCACGATGAGAAAAAGTATTCCAGACTATACTCTTACAAAGGTTAAATTGCAAAAGAATATTTAACTGACACTTTAGTACTTAATCATTTGAAAGGGGTAAAAAAGGAAAATTTTATTTCAGCTTTGCAAAGTACTTTTCCAATTATCAACTAAGTACAATCAGTAGGAAATAAAAATCATTTTAGTTGGACAGGAGTTTTTGAAGCCCAGAAAAATGGGAAATTTAATAGCGAATTTGGTTCTGCAAGAGATATTTTAGAGTTCACTTGGACTTGTAGAGATACATCCAGAGGAAAAAAAGACTAGAGAAAGGAGGAATCCTTGGAAAAGAACGGGCAGATAATTTTTTTTCATCTCCATTATTGTATGCTTTGTGTTAGGTGAAAGCTCGTTTGATGAAGATGGGGCACCTTAATTCAATGAACATATTTCTCAGACAAGAAATTGACAGAATGCAAAAAGTCATTTCAATACTTCGCAGTAGCCTGAGTGATCTAAAATTGGCCATCGAAGGCACGATCATAATGAGTGAGGTGAGCTGTGACCATCTCAGTAGCCATTTCCCTCTTTTGTTGAATTTTCTTTTTCTAAGATTTTAACTGCGTCTTTTTTCCAGAACTTGAGAGATGCTCTGGACAACATGTACGATGCCCGTATACCCCAGATCTGGAAAAGAGTGTCCTGGGACTCATCCACACTGGGCTTCTGGTTTACTGAACTTTTGGAAAGAAATGCTCAGTTTTCTACCTGGATATTTGAAGGGAGGCCCAATGTGTTCTGGATGACTGGTTTCTTCAATCCTCAAGGTAGATGTTCATAGGACTTGGACGTCGTGAGTGGTTGTATAGTAGCACTGTGTGATAAATGTATGTTACACAAAACGGTATAGGGGTGTGGCTTGCTGCGTGCTGGGATTATGCTTTCAGAGGTGTAGACCAACAGATGAACCTTCTATATTTGTTTTACGAATTCAGTCTAAAATTCTGTCTGCCATATTGCTTCCACAATATAGGAGCAAAATTCCATTTTTCTTCTCACCCACTTAAGCAAGCAAGTCAGTGGTTAGAACAATGTGAAATACTGAAAAGGTTTTGTTCAAACATTAGTTTTTTAAATGTTTATCAAAGTGACAAAAATGAAGCACCAGAATATGCAAAGGAAAATGTTCCTAAGGTTCAGAAAATTGGACTGATTTTTAAAATGACTGTGGCAAAAGTTTTATTCAGTGCACTTCCAAAGTCTGTCCCTGCTTGCTTGTATTTTTCCCCCTCCCCTGAAAAAGTGCTTTGTGATCCCACTGGATATATATTCCTTCATTATAGAAATATTTACTGAATAAGTTTCAGACTAGATCTCGTAGAGTTCATAAAAGTTCAGAAATGCAACAAACTTTTTTTCTTACTATAACATGGATAGTTTTTTCAANCCACTGGATATATATTCCTTCATTATAGAAATATTTACTGAATAAGTTTCAGACTAGATCTCGTAGAGTTCATAAAAGTTCAGAAATGCAACAAACTTTTTTTCTTACTATAACATGGATAGTTTTTTCAAGTAATTCTTGGCAAGAATGTGAGACACTGGGTTCCTTACAGTCCAGCACCTTATAGGCCCATTAGTAATACAATTTGTGAAGTATTCACACTTACAAATTCAGGATGCTCTATCACTACTCCATAAGCAACTTAGCAGACACTCACATCATTACTCTCAGCAGTATGGTTGAATCTCATAAAATAATATTAAATGAAGGAAGTCAAGCAGGACACATTATAATGTATGTATACCATATTCTTTGTGATGTATGTATATTGTATGATTCCATTTATGCAAGGAACCAAAGTAAGTAAAATAGATCCAAGGTCTTAAAAGTCAGAATAGTGGTTACCCTTGTGGGAAAGGGCAGCGATTGCCAAAGAGCATAAGGGGTCTGGGAATGTTCTGCTTCTTGATCTGTATATTGGTTACAGGGCTATATTCCCTTGGTGAAAATTTATCAAGCTTTATACTTATGAGTTGTGCATTTTTCTTTGTATAAATAATAATAAATAGTAGACATTATTTGTTCTCTGTGTACATGCATTCATTCAGTTCATAAATTTTCAAATGCTTTAACATTTTCTAAGTTTAAAACATTGATCATGGTGGTTTTTAGGAACTTAGCAAATTAAATTGGCTTGGCCAAAAAGTTTATTCAGGTTTTTCTGTACCATCTTATCATAAAACCCAAATGAACTTTTTGGCCAACCCAATACATGGCACATTATTATGCTGATAGACTTTAGATTTGTGAAGAACAGCCCCAAGATTTCACTTATCTGTTTTTCTCCCAGAATTCCCATTGAATTTTTGGAGGAAAAAATTTTTTATTATGGTTCTCAGATTCTTGTGTCTACTTAGGAGTCTCTTTCCTCCATACCAGCCCTCAGTTTGAGTAAGCTGTCACCAGATGATTCCCAGCTTGGGAGCTTAAAGAAATAACATTTAACTTGATTAGGATTGTTCAACCATCTTTCATTTGCCAGCCCATCCACTAGGTGCTTTCAATAGAGAGAGATTTGAGACCCGGTTCCTGCCCCAAAGGCACCCATAATCTGGTCGGTAGGACAGAAGCATGAGCAATTTTAACAGAATGTGGTAAATGCTCCACCCACGTTGAACCAAGTGCCGCACAGGCACAGAGGACAGAGAGGTACCTTCCCCCGAGGCCGGGCTTGAGAAGAGCTGCACCCAGGGCCAGTGAGTGGAGTCCGCAGAGGCAGAGGCTGGAGATAGGAGCATCCCGGACAGAGACCTGAGCAGACAAGCCATGTCCAGGGAGAGAAGACCAGTGTGGCCCGAGCTCAGGAAGCAGGAGCAGGGGCGTCGGGGGGGTGAGGACTTTTGGGGGTGTTTGGGTGGCATCATAAAGGCAACAGGAAGTCACCAAAAATGAGGTGAAGGTAGAGTGTAGACTGAAAGAAGGATATCCACAGCAACGAGACTCTTATCAGGTCCAAGGGAGACAGCTTGAGACCTTGACCACGTGCAGAGGAGGAGGCAGATCTGATGGGGTGATTAAATGGGGATCTTTGAGAGAGTGGCAAGTAGCAGCGGCTGAGGCTGAAGGCCAAGCACAAGACCAGAAGCCTTAGAAGAAGGGCCACTTGGGAGGATGAGCAGGGAGCCCTGGCCTCGTCAGCTTGTGCAGGAGGGACATCCAAGTGGGCAGGTGTGCCGACAGACTTCAAATCAGTGATTAGGGGGGAGAAAAAAAAGGTGAGATCGTTAAGTGTAATTTTAACATTTAGAAGCCAAGGGAGTGGGGTTGATTTATCCATGGCTTTCCATAGACATAGATGGGTAAGTCATATATCACAGCACAGTCTCTTTGAGCAATTGCTTTTTTCCATTAGAAATGTGACTTTCAATAGCAAAGTATTAATATAAACTAATATTTGTTACTACTTATTAAGAAGTATTACAAACCAGAGCAACATTTAAAGAAATATAAATACAAATCAGTTTTCTTATTTGCCTTGTTAATAACACTGATCCTTTCTATTTTTTTTTTTTCCTTCGTTTCTGTTTTTAAACTGAACTTGGATTCCTTCCCTCATGGCTTTCCATGTCTCTGAAAGTCTTGCACTTATTCAAACATCCTACCTTTGCACAGCCTTGCTTTCTGTTTGTAGTACAGAAGAGTGGAAGTCAGATTTCCCTTCCTACCAATCACTTCTCTGCTTCCTTTGCCTTTTCTTGACATGGGAGACAAATCACTTGCAGGTCCATCTTACCTGGCCGAATCAGAGAGGTTGCAGCAACCCCATGCATGTTCACAGGCAGCGTGCAAGCAGATAAAGTCCTCTCCAGGTGGAAGCTTCTCTGGTCACTGTCTGACCGTGGCATTGATTTCTCGACATGGTGTAACTTGTGGGTTTTATATCATCTAACCCAGTCCCCTTCCATGAAATAATGTTTCGGCCCAAAAGATTTAAGTAAATTATTTTTCAACGACTGTTTTTTTTAAAGATTTTTCTTTTGATGCGGAACATTTTGAAAATCTTTATTGAATTTGTTATACAATATTGCTTCCATTTCATGTATTGGCTTTTTGGTTGAAAGGCATGTGAGATCGTAGCTCCTGGACCAAGGATCAAACAAATACACCCCTCATTGAAAGGCGAAGTCTTAGCCACTGGGCCACCAGGGGAGTCTCTAAGTAAATTGTTTAAAGAAACCATGGTTTAAGTAAAACACAATGCCGTTTGCTAAGATGCCATAATTTTTTCAGAAATATATATAGTCGAAATCACCTAGATTGTAGACTACTTGAAAATGTTTCTTTCACCTATGACCATTTGTTTTGTGTTCTTGTAATGTTACCTGGCGTCTGATACTGTCTGATGTGTGCTTCCCATCATGCCCCTGGTGAGCGCCCCTTGGGCCTAAGTGATGCTGCAGGCACAGGTGACGGGCCTCATTTGCCACCCCCTCCCTGCCCCAGTCTGCGTCTGATCTCACCCTGTTTGTAGCACTGTTCTGTCGCTGTGTGGTGGTCTGATATTTCGTCCTGTTGAAGAGGCTGTCAGCCAGCCACCCTGGAACTAACCTCATGTGTTCAGCCCCCTTCACAATCGTTTCTGTAGCAACTGACGAGCTCAATCAGGTGGCAATTAGATTTGATTATTGACGTGGTCATGCTCTCTGTGCCCATGACCCTGTGACATTTGTTCAATGGCCCAGCTTTGGGCATAGCGTGGAATTGCCTCCCAGTGGATTACTCAGGCTCAGGAGAACCTTTGTGCTCCACTGGGGCTTCCCAGCAGTAACTGGCATGTGCACACACACATATCGTTTAAGACTGTGCTGCTCAGCGTTCTCGAAGGATTATGTGGTCTCTTGTTCCCACAAGTGTACCTTTTCAGAGCATCATATACACATGACTTAGATTCTGATTTGTGTGTGTCTGTGTCGTAGATAGGAATGTGTTTAAGCTCAGAGATTATGAGCGGACATGCACTTGACTTCAAGCCAAGGGAATTGCCTGCCTTCCAGAACCTTTTAATTGATAGCCTCGCTTTGCCATTCAGTTTGGTGTGACTCACAGGTGCTGCAAATGAAAGGGAGGCAGAGGCTGGACGTGCTCTCACACAGAGGCGTGAGACCCTGCACTGTCATTATTTTCCAAATGTTAAACTCAATCTGGAGCGTGATACCATTTGGATGCCAAACTGCTCTAGCTTTTCTGTGTTGTTCTTTAGGGTCTTGACAAGCCACACCAGGTCTGTTGTAGCAGATATCAGCAGCAATTTAGTACTACAAATCAAGATTTTCAGTTCGAAGGGAGTCTACTGAAGCAAGGAGATGGACAATTTTTGTCCTGTTATCTTTTTTCCTGTAAAAATCACCTATAACCTCTTGCCTGTGTATTTGTTCTTTTTTAAAAAAATATTTATTTATTTTTGCTTATGCTGGGTCTTTGTTGCTGCATGTGGGCTTTCTCTAGTCGTGGTGAACAGGGGCTACTCCTCATTGTGGTGCACAGGCTTGTCACTGCGGCGGCCTCTCTCGTTGCAGAGCACAGGCTGTAGGCACTCGGGCTTCAGTCACTGTGGTTCGTGGGCTTTGGTTGCCCACAGTCCGTGGAATCTTCCTGGACCAGGGACCAAACCTGTGCCTCTGTGTTGACAGACGGACTCCTCTCCACTGTCCAGGGAAGTCCTGTGTGTTTGTTTTTAGGGCAACATTGGCAGCTGGCAGCAATTTCTGAATGCTTATCTTGAAGCTAGTCATAAAAGCTTGATGTTTGTTGGGCAGCAGAGTACAGCAGGGTTATTAATAGAACTTTAGGATTGGAAGGGACTGGGGATTTTTTTCTAATCTTATAACAATCCCAAGTGTGCCCCAGAGCTGCCCCTAACATCTGAGGAAATCTGGGTGAAGGGTTGTCAGGGTTCCAGACCTCAGTCTGGGTGATAGCACTCACTGCCCTGACCCTGAATCCCAGAACCAGAGAAGGACTGTGGCCACCTTAGAAATGCCTCCAAGCGAAGAAAGGCCCATCCTTCTCACCCTTGTGGGGGAGGGACTTGAGGCACTGGCTCCAGCCTCAACCACACCCCTTATGATTTTAGTCTCTGCCCATGGTCACCATCCTCACCCACCCTTAGTTCCTTGTCGTTTGGCTTGTCGTTCATCACCACACTGAAACTGCTGTCTCCAAGGCCACCAGGTCTAGATCCTGCTAGCTTCATTTCACACCTTGGCTTCCATCCATCACCTACCTCGGTTCTCCTCCTACCTCTCAGGGGGCTGCTTCTCAGTCCACTTTGTGGGCTCTTCTCGGGCAAGTTCCACCCTTGGCCCTGGTCCCCTCATTGATAGCCCCAGTCCTTCTCACAGATGCAATTGTTTCTCTCTACTTATGACCGACTCATCAAAAGTCCCAGTGTTAGCTTCTGATTCTTATTTCCAACTGTCTCCGTGAACTATTCCATCCTCTGGAAACCTCACCAGGACTACCAGCTCTCCATCTCCCCCCGCAAACCATCCTCACCAAGATCCTGCTCCATTTGCTTGTACATGCCCACCCTCCAGATCACCCTGACTCTTATAAATAGTCCCTCTCATCCTAACAGCTTGAAAGAGGGAAACCAGGGATGCATAGTGTGGTGGAAGATGGGGTGTATGGGAAGAAGGAGTAACAGATGCTGCCAGAGGTCAAGTAAGGTAGGGCCCCAGATGGCCAGATAGCCTTATCAAGCAGGAGACTGCGGGTGGAGTGGGTGGGGAGGTGGAGGAGTCAGATTTCAGGGTGAGTGAGAGACCAGAAAATGGGGAGACAGAGAGTGAGGGTGGAGAGCATGGAAAATTCCCTCGAGAAATTGGACTTGGAAGAGAAGAAGGGAGTTGGAGGAGCAGTTATAAGAAGAAAACATTTTCTTCCTTCTTTTAATGGTAGGACAAGCTTGAGCCTGTTCAAATACTGGTGGGAAGAAGCCAGGAGAGAGAGAGAGAACAAAGATACCACAAGGGGGAAGAAAGAAGCAGAAGGAGTGGTCCCCCAAGTAGAGGGATGCACTCCAGGTGGGAGGAGGGATAGCCTACCTTCTGTGAGAAGGTAACAAGGAAGGAATGAGCGTAGATGCCAATGAGTTTGCTGGTATGGTGGCAAGAAGTTAAGAGAACTTCCATCTGATGCTTTCTGTTTTTCCCTGTGAGGAGGCAAAGTGATCTCAGGAGCAGGGTGTTAGAGGAGAGATTTAAAAGAATAGCAGAAGTTCGAGAAAGGGCCAAGGAGGAAAGGATTGCTAGACGGCTTTGACAATCCCATGGTGGCTAAACCATGGTGGCAACTGTGTGCTGGTCTCAGTTTTGCTCAGCAGCCTGGAATGGGTTTAAGAAGAAGGACACCTGGATTTGTTTAGCAGTGGAGCTCTACTGGGTGAATGATGAAAAAGATGGGTCTGCTCTAAATAGGGAAAGAAGTGAAGAAAAGGGGGTGGAGTTGAGGACCAGGTCTTTGGAACTGAGAGGTCAAGATGCTGAGTGGGATACTGAAGATACCCAGAAGGCGGCAGGAGGCTCCATGAATGGGGACCAGTGGGCACTTGGCAGGCACAGTGAGCGGAGGGGTGTGTGGACGGAGGGCCATTGTCCAAGCAGCAGAGATTCTTATCCAGGGCGGAGGGGCAGTTGGGGAGGACAGGGTCTTCAAGGTTGAGCCAGCCTCCAGGAAGGGCAAGAAGATGGAGAGAATGTTCTGTGCAGACATGGAACACACAGGAGAGTCTGTTAGCCACAGACCCACTCCAGCGGGAACAGCGTAGAGGTTGGGGAGGGAGCAGAGAGGTGTAAGGCTGGGTGAAGGAAGAGGAAGCATGGAGTATCAGAGAAGGGGCAGGGAAGGCATAGCAGTTACAGAATTACACTTTGGCATGTGAGACCCAGCGTGGTCAGCGGATCCCAAACTGGCCAAGAGAAGTAGCCCCAGTGCTCCGGCTTATACTCCGTGTCCTGGTTTAACAGCATTTCAGAAAATATATGCATATCAGGGGACTCTGGGAAGACTCAGCTTGCATTATTGACAGCCTTCCTCGTATTTTGCTTGTATCATAGGGCATGTCTCTTCCCACTTGCCAAATTTGTTCTGCAAGCAAATATGCGTCTGTGATCTCTTATTGGTCTGTCACACAGATATTTTTTACAGAGCAAAGGTTCTCAATCCTACCCGCACAGTAGAATCACGTGGGGAGGTTTTTAATACATGCTAATCCCTGGGGCCCAAACCAGTGACTTCAGAACCCCTGGGGATGAGTTCATTAGAGTCTATATAATCAGCCTCAAAATATCTTTTGGTCATTCTAAGATGTGAGGAACCTGGGCCTTAGACCATTGCTACTCAGTATGTGGGCCAGCAGCCGGCAGCAGCAACATCATCTGGGAGCTTGATAGAAATGAAGATCTTCAGGACCAACTCTCAACCTCCCTACTGAATCGGAATCAGCATTTCAATAAGCGATCTATCCCTTGGCGTTAACTGTGAACCTTGAGAAACCCTGCCTTAAAACAGTACTGAAGTCTGGTCCCACTTCTAGAGATTCTGACTTAACTTATCTGGGCTATGACCAGGGAACTGGAAATTTCAAAGTCTTCCCAGATATTTCAAATTTTCAGCCAAGATTAAGATCAGGAAAGGTGCCTGAGGCATTTTTATTCAACTGGGTGACTCATCGTCATCTTTGCTTAATGATTTCTGACCTTTTATTTAACTTACCAATGAACTGCATTCGCTTCTCATTTTGGGGGAAAAACTACCTGTCATAATCTTATGGCAGGAACATCATTTCTGCTCATCTTTCAAAATGCTCGTGGGAGGCTTAGTAACTGACAGGACAGAAAATACTGAACAACCAAAGGCTCATTACCTAAGGACTGGTTCATTTATTAAAGGAAAGAAAAAGTTGCCTAAAGGATCATCATTACAGAATACCAACCAACTCCTTGTGAAATAGAGAAGAACCTTCCTGATGGTGCTCATTTCACACACTAGCAAGGATATGCTCAAAATTCTTCAAGCTAGGCCTCAGCAGTATTTGAACCAAGAACTTCCAGATGTACAAGCTGGGTTTAGAAAAAGCAGAGGACCCAGAGATCAAATTGCCAACATTCATAGAGAAAGCAAGAGAATTTCAGAAAAATATATACTTCTGCTTCCTTGGTTATGCTAAAGCCTTTGACTGTGTAAATCACAACAAACTGTGGAAAATTCTTAAAGAGACGGGAGTACCATACCACCTTACCTGTCTCTTGATAATCCTATATGTGGGTCAAGGAGCAATAGTTTGAACTGGACATGGAACCAGACTGATTCAAAATTGGGAAAGGAGTACGTCACGGCTGTATATTATCACCCTGCTTATTTAACATCTATGCAAAATGCTGGGCTGGATGAATCACAGCTGGAATCAAGATTGTGGGGAGAAATATCAACAGCCTCAGATACGCAAATGTTCCCACTCTAATGGCAGAAAGGGAAGAGAAACTGAAGAGCCTCCTGATGGGGGTGAAAGAGGAGAGTGAAAAAGTTGGTTTGATGACATGTGTTCCCATCACTTCATGGCAAACAGCAGGGGGAAAAGTGGAAGCAGTAACAGATTTTATTTTCTTGGGCTCCAGGATCACTATGAATGGTGACTGCAAGCCATGAAATTAAAAGACACTTGCCCTTGTAGGAGGAAAGACATGACAAACCTGAACAGAGAAGCAGAGATAGAAAGCAGAGACATCATTCTACTGACAAAGATCTGTATAGTCAAAGCTATGGTTTTTCCAGTAGTCATGTATGGATGTGAGAGTTGGACTATAAAGAAAGCTGAGCACAGAAGAATTGATGCTTTTGAACTGTGGTGTTGGAGAAGACTCTTGAGAGTCTCTTGGACAGCTAGGAGACCAAACCAGTGAATCCTAAAGGAAATCAACCCTGAATACTCATTGGAAGGACTAATGCTGAAGCTGATGCTCCAATACTTTGGCCACCTGATGCAAAGAGCCAACTCACTGGAAAAGACCCTGATGCTGGAAAGATTGGGGGCAAAAGGAGAAGGCAGCAGAGGTTAGATAGTATTACCAACTCAATGGACATGAATCTAAGAAAACTCTGGGAGATAGTAGAGAACAGAGGAGCCTGGCATGCTGCATTCCTTGGGGTTGCGAATAATTGGACATGACTTAGGGACTGAACAACAACATTCCTGATTAGTTATTATTCTGTCACTTCCAAGACCTTGTTTGAATTGATACCGAAAGCCTTCTACAGCTTCCTTCAAGCCAACTGATTGCACAGGTCAAACAACAGTAGTTTGTTTGCTGAAATGTTAGGTCATGACTATTGCAGGAATTAAGACATAACAAATGTTATTTTAGGCCTGAGTTTCCAGAGTATAATCCAAGCTTAAAAGTACATTTTGCAAAAGAACAAGCTTGATGAGTGTTTTATCAATTCATTATACTGTATGGGTTAGAAAGGCAAAGAAAATTTAAAGCACCTCAGTTAGCCCACATGACACTCAGATGTTTGAATGGTTAAATCAAAACCCATTTTTGTGTGGGTAGTTAAATTTCAAGAAAAATAGATTATTTTTGTTAAGGACTTTCCCCAACTTTTTGTTTCTCACTTCTGAGTCAAACACATGATCGCCTGAATCACTTTTCCCACCACTGATGATTGAAATTCGGCTTAAGAATTATTAAAATTAAATTAGTGCCAAGACAAAAGTACTACTTCTCCAGCCTTTATAAAGAAAAATATATCAATAGTCTTTTAAAATTATATAGGTTTCAGAAAACAAGAGATTTTGATTTCATTAGACTTGATATCAGTCTATAAGAAAGATGATCATTCATTTTTAAAATTCGATAAAGAGCAATTCAGTGGATTTGCAATTCAGCTTGAATTCTGCAAGATCATGTTCTTCTTTTTAGGAGGCCCCCAAAAAGCTATCAAAACTTGAAAAAAAGTATGTATCTTCTCCATGTTCTGAGTGGGAATTAGCCATGGAATGATTTCCTACCCTCTGCTCTCAGGCCTCAAATTATTTATTGAACATTTTCCTTTCTTAATAGCTCAAGGTAATATGCATTCTAGATTTCATCTCCTGGCATAACCAAGAGTGCTTCCTAAACATTAGGAGGCTTACTGTTGAACTCAGCCAGACAATATCATGCGTATTCCCCAGCAGGGAGATGAGAGAAGGTGATATCTCCTTAACCACACTAGAACTTTTTCAGAACACTCCACCATCAACTGAGGTCCTTTTCTTGGGTGTGATGTACATAAAAGAGACTCTCTCTCACCCCCTCACCTGGCATCTACTACATTGTTCTGAGTGCCATAGCAAGTGTGGTCAAATTTGCAATTTGGAACTTAAAATATTATAGAAAAATCCAGTTTTTCAACTAGTGCAGATGGATAGCTAATCATTATTCATGCCTTATGCATTATGACTTTATAGATTCATAGATCAATGATGTATTTTAAAATATCATAAAATAGGGTCAATTTAATTATGAATATTCTACTTGGATGCAAGCTTAAAGTTGAATGATGAAAATGACATTTTCATGGAGTCACTTAGAATGGAGGATTGGATTTTATTACTGTGGTCATATATACTTGACTGGGCTTCCTAGGTGGTGCAAGTGATAAAGAACCTGCTTGCCAATGCAGGAAACATAAAAGACCCGGGTTTGATCCCTGGATCAGGAAGATTCCCCGAGGATGGCATGGCAACCCACTCCAGTATTCCTGCCTGGAGAATCCCATGGACAGAGGAGTCTGGAGGGCTACAGTCCATAGGGTTGCAGAGCCAGACACAACTAAAGCAAGTTGTCATGGCATGGCATATACCTGACTACCAAACACACGACGTGTTGACTACTAAAAAAAAATGGGATCCCCCGTATTTAAAGTGGAAGTTGATGTAATCACATACTTGATCAGACCATCTCAAGTGACTCCACACATAGACTACAGAAGGGTCTTGACCAGCAATTGCTGCAGGCAAACGTCTACCATTTCCTACTCCCTGTGTTTAACACTTTGCATCATAAAACCATCCTTTCCTACTAGGCACTCTTAGTTTCATGAAACTTTATCTTTATAAGAATCACTTATAGGACTTCTCTGGTGGTCCACTGGTTATGATTATACATTTCCACTGCAAAGGGCATGGGTTCAATCCCTGGTCAGGGAAGTTCCACATGCCTCCCAGTGGACCTAAAAAAAAAAAAAAAAAAAACCTTCAATTAGGTCCTCTGGTTGACTGACCGACTTTTCTTTTGGATTAATGCAGGGGTTCTTCTTGAGTTTCCTAAATCCTGCTTTTAGTCAGAGCTTGAGTAAACTTTGTAAGATGCAAATACAACTAAATTATTTGCCTGCTTCAGATAATCAGCAACTTTCCACCATTCACAAAGTCACAGGTCCAAAGTCTGACCCTGCAAAACCCTGCCCCTGCCTTTGTTCTAACCTCATCTGCCATCATTGCCTTACCTGTAGGCCTAGACTTCCATGCCTTTGCACATGCTGTTCCCTTAACTGGAATTATCCCATCTGGAAAACCCTCATTTTCAATAGTCTTTGACTTCATCTTCTCAATTCAGCCATCCCTGAGCTGTCTTCTTGAGTGGTCCACTCTGTTCTCACCTCTTTACTTACAATGACATCAAGGTGTATATCCTGCTTCAGTCCACTTTCCCTGTAGACTGAGCTCCTTGAGTGCAGGGTCCACGGATGGCCTCTTCATCACTGTGGGCATCTCACCTCTAGCATACCTGGTATATGGTGGCCACTTCTAACGGACTTAATGAATGAATGAATGAATGAGTACCTCCCCAAGTGTCTAACAATAATGAGGGAGGGACTTGAGAATGGAGAGAACTTGACTTTTTCACTAGGCAGGCTAGAGTCCTACTTTATTTATTTAAAAAAAAATACTTATTCATTTGGCTGTGCCAGGTCATGGCTGCATGCAGGATCTTTAGTTGCAGCATGTGAACTCCTAGTTGTGGCATGTGGGATCCAGTTCTCTGATGAGGGCTTGAACCTGGGTCCCTTGCATTGAAAGCACAGAGTCTTAGCCACTGGACCACCAGGGGAGTTCCTATTCTTTCTTTCAAATTCTAACAGGTGTTAACTCACTGCCTGCCTTTATGCCTTGTAACTTTCCCTCTTCTTTCCACTCCCATTCAAACCTGATAAAATATTACCACTTTCGTGTTGGTTTGTGCATTAAAGTTCTCACAGTTCATGTATCTAGGAGTAATAGGGACATACACTTCCAAAATTTACTTGTGATTGTGAATAAAGGGCCTCATGATTTCCAAGATTAACATGGAGGCCAAAATGTAATATATAGGTCACAGGGGACATGATTTTGGGTAAACTCTGGGAGTTGGTGATGGATAGGGAGGCCTGGCGTCCTGTAATTCATGGGGTCGCAAAGAGTCGGACATGAATGAGTGACTGAACTGAACTGAACTGAACTGAAAGTATCCTAAGATTTTGAAGTCCATTTTGAAGTTTAAGGTATAGTTTTAAAATATGAAATGATACTCTCCAAGATAGACTTCTCTAATTGAATTGCATGGCAATGATTTGCAAATATTACGTTTAAAGAAAGGCCACAATATACAGAACCATGTATTGTCTTAAAATAACTGTATTATGCACATTAAAACATGGAGCATTCCTTTCCGGTGTGATTGCTTTGTTTGATCAAATTGAAAGTCAGGCTTTCTATTTTGGCATTACGCCTTATTTCCTAGACTAAATGAAATTATTCCATTAGAGCAAATAGACGCTTGATAATGGTTTGATTCCAGTTTTAATTGGAATGCTGTTCTCAGAATATTTTACCATTCCAATATTATTCCTTGATACTGGATTTTCAAACAGAGACTATACGCTAGCACTGGGTTACAACCCTTAGAAGACTAGAGTGGTTGAAATCCCAGGGGAATTTCAAACCACGACCTTGTCTGAGGCAGAGACGGTGCTGTTTTCTGGCTGTCTGCTGGCGAGACATATTTAGTTGATTGAAACAAAACATTGAAAGAAACATCCCTTCTGAGGTTTGATGTCAGCTCCTCTCGGATGGGCACACATCTGGCAATGGAGAAGCAGATAACTACATAATTCCCCCTCTTGTTACTATCACGATCATTTCTTTCTCCTTTTCTAAGGCTTCCTGACTGCAATGAGGCAAGAAGTGACCCGTGCCCACAAAGGCTGGGCCCTGGACTCCGTGACTATCCACAACGAAGTTCTGCGGCAGACCAAGGAGGAGGTCACATCACCCCCTGGGGTAGGTGCCACTGGGCAAGAGCAGGGCCACTTCTGGAGCTGGGGCTCCAAGCTCAAGTTCTGCTGACCATGGACCTATGAGCATCTCTGTCAGGTCCTCTGGCTCTGCAGTGAGAGTTTCCTTGTTTGTAACCAAGAGACCTCAATGCCAACTCCTCCTGCATTTGCCAGAGTGGGAATGAATGATAAACACCAGGAAGTCCCCAGACTGCGTTCTTTGTAATTCCAAGTTACATTTGTGTGTGCTCAAAAGGACTTTCTGCACGTCTCCATCCATTGCTGTGGGGCACTCACAGAATTAATGAGGGTTAAGGGCAGTAGAGGCCAACAGGATTGGCAGTCCTGAGCTCTGGGGCCAGTTCCAGTCATGTCCCTTCTTAGCTGCAGGACCCTGGGTGGAAGGACAACTTGCCTGGAAAAGTCCATGGACAGAAGAGCTTGGCGGGCTATCATCCATGGTGTTGCAAAGAGTCGGACCTGGTGCACACACCATACCATGCCACAGATTTAATGATGGTATCTAAGGTGCTAATTTTCTGGGATTGCCCATGGTTTTACTGTCAAATCACGTACTTCAGATTTTGGTTCAAGAGGTATGGTTCTTATACTCTTAGTCCACATGGGAGATTTTAGAAAACACTTTGCAGCTAACCTCCTTCTCTTTTATTATAATATAGATTTCCTTTCCCTTACCCAATCCTCACTGGAAATGGAAAAATGGCCGCCATCTTCTACGTAAGCGTGTCTTATGAGCTGACGTGATTGTTGGCGTCTCCCCTGTGATTCCCTTTAGACTTTCTTGTTCCTGAGCACATGTCCTATGGCTCCCCACTGCCTACAAGATAAAGTTCAAGCCATTCAGTCTGGTATCGACAGCCTTCTGCCGTTAAGCACTAACTTATTTTATAACCATTGACCCTGCTGCTGAATAAAATGCTTGGACTTTCCTGACTCTCCTGCCTCTCTTGATGCCCACCCTCTCTCCTCTGTGTTCCCAAGCGCAGCGCACCCTCCAAGACCCTCTCCTCCAGAAACCTCCCTGAGCACTCCAACCCATGGTGACCTTTCACTTGCAGTCACCGCACTCGGCCTCAGTCAGTGCTGTTCATTAGGCAGCCCGTCTAACAAGCATGTGTTGATGTTCAAGTCATGTCTTTTACATTTTGTTCTGTGTGTGCGTGCGTGCGTGCGTGTGTGTGTGTGTGTGTGTGTGTGTGTGTGTGTGTGTGTGTGTGTTGTCTCCTGGTTTTACTGGTGATGCCCTCAAGGGTAAGTCCTACTGTGTGAAAGACAGATACGGAATGAGGTCAGCCACTCCTGGACCGATTCTCCCCAACCCTGCCCATCACTTCCACTCTTGCTCTGCATGTCTGACCTCTGGGGGCGCTCAGATGAAGTTAGAACCACCTGTTGGCTTGCTCAGTGAAGGCTGAGATCCCGAGTGGCACCCAGCTCTGAATCCTGTCCTGGGTGCTCCCGCAGGACCCCGCACCAACTCAGAACACGCCTGTCAGAGACTTTCGTTTGCGGCAGAGGCAATCTGGCACTCACCCCAAGGCTCAAATCACAGTAATAGAAGCATTTCTATAGCACTCACGTGCTGTATTGTGCTTAGTCGCTCAGTCATGTCTGACTCCTTGCAGCCCCGTGGACTGTATAGCCTGCCAGACTCCTCTGTCCATGGGATTCTCCAGGCAAGAATACTGGAGTGGGTTGCCATACCCTCCTCCAGAGGATCTTCCCAACCCAGGAATCGGACTGGGATCTCCTGCATTTTCAGGCAGAGTCTTTACCAGCTGAGCTACCAGGGAAGACCACAGCCTCCAGCTATGCCACAGAGGAACAGTGGGCTCAGTATTTCACCAAGGAATGCATCCACTGGTGTTTTCTTCTTTGGGTAGCATTTTAAGATTGCTGTGCATTCTCTTTCCAAACTGATGACCTTCGTTACAGCATTGGGTGCCCATCTCACAGCAGGTAACTTTTTAAAACTTCCTGTTATCTTCTGCTTGGCTCTTCCAGGAAGGCGTATACATTTATGGGCTGTACTTGGACGGAGCAGCCTGGGACAGACGGAATGGGAAGCTCACAGAATCCACCCCCAAGGTGCTCTTCACACAGCTGCCCATATTGCACATCTTTGCCATCAATTCCACGGCGCCTAAGGACCCCAAGTTGTATGTGTGTCCCATTTATAAGAAGCCCAGGCGGACTGACTTGACCTTCATCACTGTGGTGTATTTGCGAACAGTCCTCTCCCCGGATCACTGGATCCTGAGAGGTGTGGCCCTTCTGTGTGACATCAAGTAAGTTCCTTTCCACCTGCTGAGGACCCTGGAGCCACATGGGCAGTCAGTGCTGTCGAGAGACTCAGGGAGGCATGTCGTTCTCCCTGTTCATTGCTTGATTACTCTTTCTAAATTAAAAATTGATATCTTACAGTCACTTGTATGTGTGTGTTTTCTCTCATATCAATATTTTGAAAGACATTTCAAAAGTAAAGTTTTTTTTTTTTTATTCCAGGCAGTCATATTCCATTTATAATTATTTTTTAGATAAAATCCTATTTTCATGTGTGAATACTTTGGAAGATTTGAATTTAAAAAAACTAAAAGTATTGATTTGTTGCATCCCCCAAAAGAGTCTAGTAGATGCAATAGTCTCTCTCAAATAAAACCCACTTTTCCTTTGAATAACATCGACCCAAGCCTGAGTTTTTGCAAGTATGTTATCTTTTACTTGTTGTTTGCGTATGGTCTTCTCCCCATGTTTGTGAAGTGGGAACTGGAGGGGTCCACTCAGTACCCCCTTGGGACTTATAGCTGGTGGTGTGAAATATTTGAGAGAAAATCCACTGGGATGGCTGCCCTTGCAATTTAATTTTATTCAGTATCATTTTTAAGTGCGTTTGAGGCCCAGAGAGCTCTGAGTCTCCAGCTCTCCCCTCCCAGCTCCAACTCCACAGGAGATAATGAAGCACACATTTCTAGGCAGCGAATGTAGAAGGAAAAACAGGCTCCATCAAGTGAAATTAGGTTGCATGCTGAATGCCTTAAACAGTAAAGTCTTTAAAAAGTGGAGCTATTTCTTACTCTGTAGCTAGTCTGAAACTCGATATGAACCTTTATTTCCTGCTAAAGGAAATTGTCAATTTAACAAAACAGATGGGGTCTTATATTGAACATTCAGGCAGCTTCTGGCTAATGAAGAAGTGTCTCTATGGTCTTCCCATCTAGAATCTTCTTGCCTGCCCCCAGCTAAATCCTCAAGCTTCCTCCCCTCGTTCTGAAGGAGGAGGATGCTTCAAGTTGCCTTGCTCCCCTCTCATCCCTGTGTCACTCTGATCAGGGATGGCGAAGAAAGAGCCCAGGTAAGGTGTCTAGAGAAGAACCCAGAAGAAATTTCACCATAGTCTAGAGCAGGGGTCCCCAATCTCTGAGGATCTAACGCCTGATGACCTGAAGTGGATCCGATGTAATAATAAGAGAAATAAAGTACACAATAAATGTAATGTACTTGAATCATCCCTAAACCATCCCACCCTCCATCTGTAGAAAAATCATCTTCCACAAAACTGGTCCCTGGTGCCAAAATGGTTAGAGACCCCTGGTCTTATGTACTTTCAAACAGTAGAAAGTGCATTATAGGGTGCAATGTATTCACACCATGGCCTCTGGTGTGCTCTTGATCCTGATTCGATGTCAAAGCCACAGCACTTTACTGGACCGTTTTTCAAAAAATCAAGCAAGCGAGCCCAAGTGTTTGGGCTCTTCCCTCAGCCTGTAGTCACATTAAAAAGACAGCATCCTCTGCAAAGACTGACCTGAACAGAGAAGCTAGCATCTGGAAGCAACCACTCTGTCTGGGTTGAGCAGAGCAGAAGCAAAACACGTTATAGCAAACCAAGCTACAGGTTCTCAAATAAGGCACATTTTATCCATTTCCCATTCAGTTGCCAAAATTACTGAAGCAAGCCACATTGTCTAACCCCCTGGATGTCATGGTATGTTTTCAGAGAATAACAATTAGATTCAATGTTTTCTTTTCTTTTTAAAAATATATACACATTTATTTGTTTATCTGGCAGCTGTGGGTCCTAGCTGCAGCACGCGGGATCTTCCTTGCATCCTGTGGCGTCTGTTGCTGGGCACGTGGGCTCAGTGGTTGCGGCACACGGGTCTAGTTGCTCCTCTGCATGTGGGATCTTAGTTCGCTCACCAGGAGTCAAACCCGTGACCCCTGCATTGCAAGGTGGATTCTATCTATTTATTTATTTTGGGCGTGCTGGGTCTTTGTTGCTGTGCGGGCTTTTCTCTAGTTGCAGTGATTGGGCTTCTCACTACCGTGGGCTCTAAGGCGCACAGGCTTAGCTGGTCCCATTTGGGATCTTCCTGGGTCAGGGATCAAACCTGCATCTCCTGCACTGCAGGCAGGTTACCCCTGAGCCACCAGGGAAGCCCTCAAGGTGGATTCTTAACCTCTGGACCACCAGGGACGTCCCAGTCCAATGTTTTCCAATGACTTGAATGTCCTGTGAAAAATTTGGGAAAGAGATGGGAAGGGTGTGAATCTAGCAAAGATCATGGATTAGACTGTTTAAAGGCACACACATAGCATTTCCCAGGAATTCTCCACTGTTGTGGATTATTTTGTTCTATGTGAACCCCAAGGAGAGAGAGATGGGTACTGAGGCTTCCTCAGGTATGGACACCTGGCTTCCAAGTGGTGCCCCCAAAACTAGTCTTGCTCATGATGGGCACCCCTCCACTCTCCCTATTGCACAGAGCTGGCTAGGGTCCAGGTCAGCTTGCCTTCTCTGGGCTCACTTAATGCTTTCCTTAGATGTTTTGAGCCATTGAACTTGAATAAGCACATAACCATTTCCTCAGAAAAATTGTTGCTCTTTTACTAATTACATAATTTGCCACACTTGAGGGAGGGAGACCTGGTGAGCATAAAAGAGCAGAGGACCAAGGACTAGATGGTTAAGCTGGCTGAAGCCGGAAGAGAGCAGAAGTAATTTTTGGTTCCTCCTTAGAGTCAGTCCACATAGTCTCCTTTTGGTCTCAGCAAAATGTGCCACAGGATTTATGCCTTTGTTGATTTAAAATGTTCTTTTAGTTTGGACTTTGCATAAAAACAAGACTGAAAGAGAAATGGCCCAAGATATATGGTGAAAGGACCTGGTCTTGAGGGTGATGTTGCATGAACAGGCCCCACTGTCTTTCATCAAAGACCTCAGGTGAATATGGGACTCGCCTGTAGTGTGAATGTGACTCAGGACCATGGGTGAAGTGCAAAGAAATGGTTAAACTCAGGGCGAGGGATGAACTTGAAGACAAGGTAGCATTTCAGTTGGGTCTTGGTCACAGATGGTACCAAGATAGTAGATGGATGCANCAGGTTACCCCTGAGCCACCAGGGAAGCCCTCAAGGTGGATTCTTAACCTCTGGACCACCAGGGACGTCCCAGTCCAATGTTTTCCAATGACTTGAATGTCCTGTGAAAAATTTGGGAAAGAGATGGGAAGGGTGTGAATCTAGCAAAGATCATGGATTAGACTGTTTAAAGGCACACACATAGCATTTCCCAGGAATTCTCCACTGTTGTGGATTATTTTGTTCTATGTGAACCCCAAGGAGAGAGAGATGGGTACTGAGGCTTCCTCAGGTATGGACACCTGGCTTCCAAGTGGTGCCCCCAAAACTAGTCTTGCTCATGATGGGCACCCCTCCACTCTCCCTATTGCACAGAGCTGGCTAGGGTCCAGGTCAGCTTGCCTTCTCTGGGCTCACTTAATGCTTTCCTTAGATGTTTTGAGCCATTGAACTTGAATAAGCACATAACCATTTCCTCAGAAAAATTGTTGCTCTTTTACTAATTACATAATTTGCCACACTTGAGGGAGGGAGACCTGGTGAGCATAAAAGAGCAGAGGACCAAGGACTAGATGGTTAAGCTGGCTGAAGCCGGAAGAGAGCAGAAGTAATTTTTGGTTCCTCCTTAGAGTCAGTCCACATAGTCTCCTTTTGGTCTCAGCAAAATGTGCCACAGGATTTATGCCTTTGTTGATTTAAAATGTTCTTTTAGTTTGGACTTTGCATAAAAACAAGACTGAAAGAGAAATGGCCCAAGATATATGGTGAAAGGACCTGGTCTTGAGGGTGATGTTGCATGAACAGGCCCCACTGTCTTTCATCAAAGACCTCAGGTGAATATGGGACTCGCCTGTAGTGTGAATGTGACTCAGGACCATGGGTGAAGTGCAAAGAAATGGTTAAACTCAGGGCGAGGGATGAACTTGAAGACAAGGTAGCATTTCAGTTGGGTCTTGGTCACAGATGGTACCAAGATAGTAGATGGATGCATTCTAAGGAAGGGAACGGTGTGAGGGAAAGAACAGTATAAAGATGGGAAACCGTGGAATGTCCAGAGACGGGGACCAGACTGTGTGAAAGTCCTCCTTAAGAGCCTTTGAAACATTTCCATCTTCTGCAACATACACTCCAAATACCAAAACCCTCCATGAGCTGGCCTGAAGTAAAATTTCTGTCTGTCCCCAACCCTGTCACTCAACTTGCTCAATTCATTCAGCTATTTGGACTATTTCGTGTTGAGGGAACATGAAATATTTTCATCTTCATGTTGTTTCTCTTATCAAGGAAAACTTTCTCATATAGAATAGCTGGAACTTTCGTATATTGCTAAAGGTAATGTAGTAATAAAATAGTACAATCGCTTTGGAAAACAAGTGGATGGTTTCTTAAAAGTTGAATATATGGTCCAGGCTCTCCACTCCTGAACATTTACCCAAGAGGAATAAAAGCATGGTGCCTACAAAGGCTCACCCATGAATGTTCATAGAAACTTCATTTGTATAGCCCACAACCGGAAACAACTCGATTCCAAACACAACTGGATGGATAAACCAACTATGGCACACCCATTCTATGGAATACTGCTCAGTAGTAACACAAAACAAGCTATTAATGAACAGACTTGGATGAACCTCAGAATAATTATGCTGAGTGAAAAAAAGCCAGGCAAAAGATGCATAACGTATAGTTCCATTTATATATAAAATTCTAGAAAAAGCAAACTAATCAATAGCTGCAACAGAACAGTGGTTATCTGCAGTGAGGAGTTGGAGGACAGGCAAGGAGAAGAAGACTGCAGAGAAGCAGGAGGAAGACTTTGGGGGTGACAGATGTGTTGATTCTCTTGACTGTGGTGATTTCAGACATGTTAAAATGTGCCAAACTGTATTCTTTGGACGTGTTCAGCTTATTGTATTTCAATCATACCTCAATAAAGCTGCAAAGAAAAGCTCTCCCAGAACCACCTGATCGTTTCTTCATGTGCTGTGAGGACTTCCATGACCCCATGCACTCCCTCAGGTAGGATTTATTGCTCTTTCTGCACTTGGATTGCAGCTGAATTTAGCAATTTTCACCCTGGGAATTAATAACATGTATGTATGTCTCCTCATTATGTCCCAGGCTTATTGAAAGCAGAATCTGGCTTTGGGGCACCCCAACAAGTGTTGAGTGAGTGCAGAGGGAAAGAACAGCACGTGGCCCAATTTGACTGGCAAGCGTAGACAAATGATGGGGAAGGAGGTCATGTTGCAGAGGCTGTGTTGGGAATATGACAGAAGGACAGTGGGGAACCACAGGAAGAAGTGAGTGGATGAGTGGGGAGGCTCTATCTCCTTACCCCACGGAGCACTGGAATGAGAGAGAAGACCATTAGAAATGCAGTAAAACAGGTCATGTGAACGATGCTATGGAGTTCAAATTGAGGCATTTGGAAACTAAGCTGATGAGATGAATAGTGAGCAGGAATAGATATAGCAGTTTAAACTTAAACATCCATTGTCAGGTGGATGGATAAAGAAGATGTGGTGCATATATACAATGGAATATTAGTCATAAGAAAGAACGAAATAATACCACCTGTAGAAACATGGATGCAACTAGAGGTTATCATGCTAAGTAAAGTAAGTCAGAAAGACAAGTACCATGTGATGTCACTTATATGTGGAATCTAAAATGTGACGCAAATGAACTTATCTACGAAACAGAAGCAGACTCACAGACACAGAGAACAGATTTGTGGTTGCCAAAGGGGAGACACATGCGGGAAGGTTGGAGTGGGAATCTTCAGTTAGCATGTGCAAACTATTATGTATAGGATGGATAAACAACAAAGTCCTTCTGTATAGCACAGGGAANAGGCCAGAATACTGGAGTGGGTAGCCTTTCCCTTCTCCAGGAGACCTTCCCAACCCAGGGATCAAACCCAGGTCTCCCACATTGCAGGCTGATTCTTTACCAACTGAGCCACAAGGGAAGCCCAAGAATACTGGAGTAGGTAGCCTATCCCTTCTCCAGGGGATCTTCCTGACCCAGGAATAGAACCGGGGTCTCCTGCATTGCAGGTGGATCCTTTACCATTTAAGCTATCAGACTCTTCAATTTGATCATCATCCTAGACATCTCCCCTAAATTCCAGACCTATATACAGCCAATTGCATTTTATATCTCCACTTTTATACATAATCTCATACTTAACAGGGATGCAACCATGATAGCTTGGTGATTGCCAGAGGTCTGGCTTTTACCTATGATGAAGAGCTGATGAGGACGAAGGATGGCATTTCTCTCTCCTAACCTTATATCTAAGTGGACGGATGTTCCTACTTCAGGGTGGTAAGATGTAGATGGAAGCATTGTGGTTCCCTAATAGACTAGTAGTAGGTATAAGGTGCAACTTCCTACTCTGTCTACTGGAGGAGGACAAAAATGTGATATGGAAGCCATAGGATGGTAAAACCATGAAGTAGAGTCAGTTTTAAGAAAAGAGTTTCTGGAAGAATTGTCCAACCTGGACATCTACACTGGATTACATGTTAGTGAAAAAAAATTTTTATTTAATTCATGAGATTGTTGAGAATTTTGCATTAACAATAATACCTTCATCATTTGAATTTAACACATATAAAAAAGCAAATTCCAGATTCATTTCCTCATCTAGTACACACACAAAAAAAAGAATTCTGATTATCTATCAGTTACTTATAGCTATATTGGACTCCTTGCTCTCTTATATGTTGCCTCCAGTTTATGTACAATTTCTATCAGAACAACCATTAAAATACATCCAGAGTCTAACCATCTCACCACATCCTGATCTATACATCATTGTACCTTGCATTATTATAACTACTGTCATATATTTTTATTAATCTTACTGATTCCACACTTGCCCTTACAATATTCTTTGAATTTGGTAATTTTTTTTCAGAAGCAAGTTGGATATTTCTGGGCAGGTTCCCAGTGAAGCAGATTCAGTGTCAGAGGGGAGTATGTAGGAGATTTATCAGAAAGTTCACAGTCTGAGCTGAGTAATATTCCATTGTATATGCCTAACACATTGTGTGAACTGTTTTTCTGCAATGTAAAATCATTCAACCTTAAAAAGGAATTAAATTAAGACACATGTTACAACATAGATGAATTTTTTAAAAAAATATGCAAAAGTGAAAGAAGTCAGACACAAAAGGATAAATGTTGTATCATTCCACTTACATAATATGTCAAAGATACAATGCTCCATAGGGACAGAAGGTAGATTAATGGCAACTTAAGACCAAGGATGAGGAAGGCTATTGGGGAGGTGATCGCTCAGGGGTGGGGAGCACTTTCTTGGGCTGATAAAAAATGCTCTGAAATTGAATATGGTGATGAATGCACAATCTTGTAAACATAATAAAAGTCTGAAATTGTGTACTTAAAGAAAAAAAGTGTCTTAGGCATCACTGCCTTTGCAAGAGAAAGAATCAGGATGGGGTGGAGCAAGAAGCTAAGCTGCAATGCAGTCTCAATGATGTCCTCAATTGAATCCCACAAGAGCCTTGAAAGTACCAGTCATTATTGCAGTCTGCCTCAAGAATAAGGCATGGCCTAGTCAACATGACTGTCTCCAGGGAAGGGAATTCTAGGAGAGCACTGATGACTGAGAGTTTCTGATGCCAACGTTTTCATCCTTGTTGGAGTAAGAACTTCAGTCCTGAAGTGCACTGTCCATTACATCAAATCTATGCTGAAAATCTTTCAGTGGCCTCTGATATACTCAGAACCAAGTTCATAGTTCTTTGAAGGACTATGATAACCCCTTTGTGCTCTGACTACTGTATCACAATAATACTCAATAATACAATAATAATACTGTATCTCAATAATCTCAGTAATACAAATCCATGAGTATTATTGAGTAATAATACTGTATTCTTAATAATAATGAACAAAGTATCATTCATTTGGCTTCAGCCCCACTGGGCTATTGTTTCCCATGGGTATGTCAGTTACAACCCCTGTTCAAGACTTTACCACCTACTGTCCCCTCTGCCGGAGCTTTTATTCATATGTCATGGCTTGGTTTGTTACTTTAATTTAGGGATTGGAAATTCTTTTTCTATAAAGGACTAGATAGGAAATATTTAAGGTTGGGGATCACTTGGTCTCTGTCACAACTACTGTAACCCCAAAGCAGCAGAAAACAACATGTGATTGAGTGAATGTGGCTGTGCTCTTATAAAACTTTATTTACTAGAACAGTGGTTGTGCTTGTAACATGGGGATAGTTTGCTGACCCCTGCATGAGTCTTAGTATAGGTTTGAAAGCAATACAGCAAGTTGATTAGGAAGTTTGGTTTAGAGTCTACTAGCCATGGTATTTCTTCTGGCACTGACAATAATCATCTGTACAATTTTCAGTTTCTCTATGCCCTGATCTCCAAAATGGGCATGATAACACCTTCTATATAATGTGATGTCAATGCTTAAATGAGATAGTACATAACAAACTGTAACAATGCGTGACACAAAATACATACTCTATCAAACTATCTGCCAGCTACTCTCAGTTTCCTCAGATCACTTAACACTTTTACCTAATGTTTATGTATTAAGTGAGTTATTATTCAGATACTGCCTCTTCCCCTTATCCCACTAGAAGAAGCACTGGGATGGCAGGGACATCTTCTGGATTCACTGATAAATTGCTTGATGCTACTAACATGTTTTACAGATAATAGTTCAGTTCAGTTCAGTCACTCAGTCATGTCCAACTCTGTGCGACCCCATGAATCGCAGCACTTCAGGCCTCCCCATCCATCACCAACTCCCGGAGTTCACTCAGACTCACACCCATCGAGTCAGTGATGCCATTCAGCCATCTCATTCTCTGTCGTCCCCTTCTCCTCCTACCCCCAATCTCTCCCAGGATCAGAGTCTTTTCCAATGAGTCAACTCTTCACAAGAGCTGGCCAAAACACTGGAGTTTCAGCTTTAGTATCATTCTTTCCAAAGAACACCCAGGACTGATCTCTTTTAGAATGGACTAGTTGGATCTCCTTGCAGTCCAAGGGACTCTCAAGAGTCTTCTCAAACACCACAGTTCAAAAGCATCAGTTCTTCAGCGCCCAGCTTTCTTCACAGTCCAACTCTCACATCCATACATGACTACTGGAAAAACCATAGCCTTGACTAGATGGACCTTTGTTGGCAAAGTAATGTCTCTGCTTTTCAATATGCTATCTAAGTTGGTCATAACTTTCCTTCCAAGGAGTAAGCGTCTTTTAATTTCATGGCTGCAATCACCATCTGCAGTGATTTTGGAGCCCA